>PVKU01004635.1:0-140907 GCA_004027475.1 Anoura caudifer | reverse complement strand
TTGGTTCTGTCCTATGTATAATAGTTTTGAATGAGAGCTCTTATAAATTGGACATGTAAGATTAATAGAATTTATCTCTCATTCCATTGTCATGAATTGGCTATTATATTGCAAAACTTGTAACTCCATATTCTGGGCTTCAATATATTCTTTTTTTTTAAACTCCAAACATCTTCAGTCCTGAAATTCAAAATATCTACATGTAAGAAGATTTTATAAATGCCAATTTTCTTTTATTTTTATATAACAACTGCATTAAGATATAAATCACATACCATATAATTTACTTATTTAATGTATACAAATCAATTATTTTAATAGTTACAATTGTTCAACTATCACCACTAGTTAACTTTGGATATTTTCGTCACCTCCAAAAGACACCTTGTGTCCATTAACAGCTATTCCCATTCTTCCAAGCCTTCAAATCTAGGCAACCACTAGTCTGTTTCTTATTTTTAAGATATCTGGAACTATTGAAAAGATTTCCTTTTTAAAATGTTTTTTATCTTGAAGTATATTTCACCATAGGTATTCTATTCTATGAGTTTGAAGCAAGTTACAGATTATACCGGCACTGAAGGGAAGGGGATTATATAAGAATATAACTCACTGGGGACTAATTAGTTTGTGTCCAGCACATAGTGTTATTATAATTCAGTTGTGTATTAGATTTATCATTGCCAATGACTGTTGACCATCGCACGTTTTTGAGTAGCTATACATTAAAATTAAGTCCTTTGGAAACACAAGTTACAGTGTGCATGGAGAAGACAGAAACTCAAGTCATTTACTTCAAGTCTTCACTCAATTGAATTACTATAGATAGATATCTGGTGAAAAGAAGAATCTTCTTTTCTTAGAAGTGTGAGCACAGGTGTCAGAGTTGTCAGCCAAACATCTATGATTAGAGAGAAGAAAGTCAGGTGAACAAAAAAGCAATGTGTTCATAGAGGTAATAGGTGATAATCTACAAAAATGTGTGCGTCCTCATTTTATGAAAGTTGGCTGTGAGAGATTGCTAAACATATTTATAGAGCTTACTTGTAAAAGTACCATTTCGAATTATAATAGATGAGGCCATAATTGTTTGATTTCTCTCAAAACCAGCAGTCCTCTCTGAGGAGCTGGTACAATAGGGGAATTTTTTTAAATTAATTCATATTCTAACAAATAAAATTGATGTACTGAAACAGATTGAAAAATTAAGGTCTAGGGTCTTGGAGCAAACTAGAGGAATCTATGGGAATGTTGAAATTAGCTGAACAGTTAAAATAAGACAAAAATTGCATAGGTCCATAACCTCAATATATGAAGTTTGCTGAATTAAAATAAAATGAAAGTTTTAAATGCATGGAGACTTTTTGATAATAGATGATACACAATCTGGATAGATGATTATTTGATGAAAAAACATATAGACTCTGCAAAAATTAAATATATTGTAGAGAAGAAGTATTTTTAATGAAAGAAAAGGAGCTGCAAGTTCTGATCATAACATGTGATTTAAAAAGGAAAAGAAAGAACAAGGAAAAAGAGATAACAAATAGGTAAGAACAGTTAAGAGAGAAAAAAAGAGAACATGAAGAAAGAAAAAGAAAGGGCTTGTGATAATGAAGAAAGATAATTCATTCACTAAGTAGACACATAAGCTCCACTTCTGAACAAATATTAAATCTATCATGGAACAGAAAATGATCATGAAGTAGAAAACAAAGGTGAAGCAGATCAGGAAGGAAAACAAACCAGGATAGATCAGAGGGGAATAAAATCATAGATCTTGTGTTCAGGGTCAAAGGACATTTTTTTTTAAAGCAGGAGAGAAAGTCATACACGCACAGAAGCAGAAGTTGAGGCAGGGAATAAGATAGAGAGTTGGAGGAGAAAGAAAATAACTGAAAGAAAGTGACGCTAAAAATGAGGTCAATGGGACCAGTGAAGACATGAAATCTCAAGGGGACACTCAGTTCAATGAAAACATACATAAGACTTCAGATCAAAAAAGGACTGTCGTTTAAAGAATTGGAATAATTATGAAAATGGCATAAAGAAATATATTAAAATTAAGTGAAAGGAAACTATGTAGTTAAATAGAAAAACTGTAAAGCCCAATTCTTTTTTTTTTTTTTAGTTAAAAATTAATTCAGGACTGATGTGACACACTATCACAATAGGCAATTTCACAATAGGTGATAACTTAGGTCCCATGACATTTTTTTGTCTAAGTTTTTAAAGGAAATATTACCTAAACATGTGGCTCGACCAGTCTTTTTTTATTTATTTTAATTATTGTTCTTGTTCAGTTTTCTGTCTTTTACTCCCAACCCAGCCCACTGCCCCAGCCCTCCCCACCTCCCTCCCATTTCTACCCCCCTAGTTTTTTTTCCCACGTGTCCTTTATACTCTACCAGTCTTTAATTGCAAGTTTTTGCTCTTGAATTTTGAAAAAGAGATCAAACATTAGTATTCATGCAAATCAGAATTAGTGGGCTTCCCCCTATTCTTAACTTTTAGTAAATGAATGAAAATAAAATATCTTCAGCTTTTTGTTAACAAAAATATATATTGAACAGTGATAGAGAGATAGCATATGATCTCTCCTAAATGTGAACCTAATCAACAAAACAAACAAGTAAGCAAAATACAACCAGAGATGCTGAAATAGAGGACAAACTGACAGTAACCAGAGAGGAGGGGTGAGAGGGGTAATAGGGAATAATAAGGGAAAGGCCATCAAGGAACATGTAAAAAGGACACACGAACAAAGCCAAAGTGGGTAGGTTAGAGGGTGAGAGGCAAGAATGGGTGGGGTGGGGGGGCATGGTGACATGAAAGTAGACACAACTGTACTTGAACAACAATACAAAAACTATATTTAATTCAATTTGTCTGATAAGTGGTAGAAGAAAGCACCTCATCTACATTTTTCAATTTTTTAAGTTTTGAATTGGAAGTAGAATGTAGGTATGCCAGTGTTCTATCTCATGTGCCCTATTATAATTAGATATTACCCAAAATTATAGCTAAATCACACATGATCTCTAATGAAATTAGCTATAATTTATCAAATGCTTACCATGTGCCAGATGCTGTACTCAACCTTTTCCATGAATCATTTTATTTCACCCACAACTATGGGATAGATAGTATTGTTATTTAATTTTTCAAATGAAATAACTGAAGCCCGGCTACATCCGAAAGCCTAATACTCGGTACAGGTCACAGGTTAGATTATAATTCTGTTATTTACACAAACATGATAGATGGATGGATGGATAGATAGATAGATAGATAGATTATAGACAGATTAACTTGTTTTTCAAAATTTCACTTTCCACTTATTATAACACAAGAGAATTCCTATACCCACTTAGTGATAACCATTTAAATTTTGACTCACAAATGAAAAGATTCCATTCAAAATTTAGATGATTTAAGCATGAATCTCTAAGCTTGGTGGTTTAGATCAGTAGCCTTTTTCTTCACTGATACACAACTACGTATGATGTGAGGAGGAGGAGTATAAGAAAGGTGCCTTTCTCATAGAAGGTTCTAACTAAAACTTAACCATTAAACCGTATAATCTAGTTTAAAGAGCACAAAATTTGGAGTCAAAACCTCTGGGTAGTCTCATTTTGCCAATTACCTCTATCAAGAACCCTATTTCTTTGGGTTTGCATCTTCACTGTATAAAATACAGTTGTATTATCCACCTCAAAATATCACTTAGAGGATGAAATAAGGTAGTATATGTTAAGTGATTTGAGAATTATAAGGCATTTATTAAAGTGCCCTAAATGCTAAAATTTTTTTTTAATGAATCTATTTTCTTGAAATTCATTGGCTATCTGTGCAATGTATACTTCTGTGGGAAGAAAAAAGACTATCTGGGAAGGCTACTGAACTTATTGTATATCTAACATTCTTATTCTAAGTAGTTTTTTCATACTTGCTAATAATACTATTGACCAAGTAGAATCTAGACCCTTTAAGGAGTCTACCCTTTGAGTGTGTCATCTGAGGAGGTGGCTAAGTAGTGTTTATTGTGGTCTATATCTGTCTACTGGGGTTTCTGGCTTTGGGGATTCCCGGGAGGTGCAGATCAATGTCAGCCACCACCTATGTTCTGCCTGGGGACACCCAGCATAAGCTACAAAGCAATCCGTGGATGGCTGCTACTTGTGCTGGACATGGAGGTGACCAGGCAAGACCAAGATTTGAACCAAATTTGACTGCTGCTGGTGCCAGGCGTGAGGCCACTTAGCAAGGGGTATGGGGCACACTGAGTCTAACTGCTGTTTGTTTGAGAGATTTTAGGAAGGTCTGAAGTATGAGCCAAAGCAGTCTATGCATATGAAAAAGCCACTGGAAAGAGCTTGGATGGTCCCTCACCAAAGTGGGGTGAAAAGTGTGAGCCAGGTTGATAGAGACTTAGATATGGAGCTCACCTGCCAGCTTTGTTGGGGGAGGGCCTCTGCCAGCACTGCTGTCTGGCAGAAAACTGTCTCCCGAGCTCTCACCCTGATGCCAGACAACTCACTTATTCCCCCATATGTTCCTGGTACTTTTTGAGCTGCTGCCCCAGCACTGGAACTCAGAGGGAAGGAGTCAGAGTAAGTACATATGCGGGCCCTTTAAGAGGAACTACATGGATTCCAGCATCTCTCAGTGTCACTCATCCACAATCAACACTGGTTTTTACATCCAGAAGTTATGGGAATTTCTCTTCCTGGCACTTGAACTCTGGGATAGGGGACTTTGTATGGGGCTGTGACTCCTTGCTCCTCAGGGAACACCGTTGAAGCTGAGATATCCCGCCTTATTTTTATCTACCACATGTGGGTGTGGGACCAGTCCACTTCCTCCATCTCCAGCCCTCCTATCAGTCTAGATGTGGCTTCTTCTTTAAATCCCTAGTTATAGGACTTCCATTTAGCTAGATTCCAGGTAGTTTTGAATGCTGCTTGTTCTATTGTTCAGTAATTTCAATGTGGTTGTAGGAGAATGCAAGTACTTCATTTACCTATACTGCCATCTTGACTAGAGGTTGAAAATAGGAAGTTTTAAAACTTTCTGTTACTTGCTTAAAGATCTTCCTGGATTCTGCAGCCTACAACCATAGGGTTTTAACTTTCTTATAATTGTGTGCTTCACATCTGCAACAAAGGGCAAGAGAAAGGGAAAGGGATAAAGACCTGTTAATAAATAATATCCTTAACCTCACCATTTCAGCCTTATCAATAAATCTTGAATATAATAATTTCAGAGTTAGTTTTAAGAGAAGTTTATAGATTTCTGTATCTTCACCTCTGTGCTTTTGCTGGAGTCTCTTCTTTCTCACTCTTCTTATCCATCATTAAAGAGTCTTCAGTCTCACTTCTGTGAAGCCTGCTCTCTCAAGTACAGTATTCTCACTCTTCTCGAATATAGGACACTCACCACACAGATCACTAACTTGACTCTGATCACATTCTGAATTTATTGTTCATTACTATTTTAAGTATCTTATCCATTCAGCTACAATGTTGTTTTTTTTTTTTTTAGGGGAAGGGCTATATAAATTTATTGGAAAACTTCAATATATAAATAGAATTAGTTTTTGAATGTGTTTAATAAGTTATTTATTTAAGTACCACAAATCATTTCCCATGGAAAAACAAATGTTAGAAATTCAAATAAGGATACTGATGGAGCTGGTGAGTCAGCTTCACCAAAGGACTATAACTAGTATTCGTTTCTTCAGCATAATGTGTTGCAGACACCAGCCAGTAGTGTCTGGGTCATTATGGATGAAATAAAACATTCACACAGACTACTGAGTCTGGTGGAAGAAAAAAGACAGCATGGCTTTTCTCTCAAGGGGACCAAAAGCTGGGGCGCACACCATGACAGGCCTTTATTCTATTTCTGGTCACGTTACAAAATGGTCCTTATTTACTATGCACAGGTTCGCTATAGGTGGTTACCTTTTACAAACAACAAAGGAGCCAATGCCCCTAATCACATGACAGAAGAAGAATATTGGCAAATGCGAAGGGGAAAAGTGATTGAGCTGGTTACACTGGTCCTTGTAAGGATTAGCATGGATTTTAGAAAGTTACAATAAGCACTTGGCTATCCCAATCCAGGGTGAAGGAGTTTTAGCAAAAAGCAAAACTCAAAGTGACTTAGGTATATTGCAAACCTGATTTCCCACAAGAGAACCTATCTGTGGGCATGGGTCCTGTGCATCTCCAAGTGAGAGCTGGGCCCACACCATGCAGAAGAGTCTACCACAATAATGCATTTCATTTCCAACACAGAAGTATTGGCTATTTCTCTCTTGCTCCCACAAGCCCTAGAGTACTGCCTTGGCTATGAGAAGAAAGTTGACTATCTGACAGGGTATATTTCATACTTATTGTCTACTGTTTACTCCATCACTTAGAATATCAAGGCAAGAACATGGTCTCTTTATAATATTCATAATTTATATTTAAAAAAACCAGAAATTTATGTTTTGGAAAATAATAAGTTGAACCTGTAAAGGTTAGAATATATATAAACTTAGTATAATGTGTTGATAGATTTCAGACTTTTATTTTTTTAAAAGATCCTTATTTTTTAAAAGATTTTATTTATTTATTTTTAGAAGGGAAGGGAAGGAGAGAAGAGGAGAAATATCAATGTGTGGTTGCCTCTCATGCATCCCCTGCAGGGAACTGGCCTGTAACCCCGGCATGTGCCCTGACTGGGAATCGAACCGCGATCCTTTGGTTCACAGGCCCGCACTCAACTCACTGAACTACACCAGCCAGGGCAGATTTCAGACTTTTAGATAGTACTTAAACTTTATATACATAAAGGCATATTATTTAATAATATATAATATGTCTATTTATATTATGTAGTATATGACTTTATATATTCCATTATTTTATGAAGAATCAATAAAATTCAAATATATTTGCATATACTTGAAGATATCTACCCTTGTGTTTATATGCAGGGTCATATATATTGTTCCATATATTATTTTATATGTAATATATAATTTTTTGAAAAATCAATAAAATGTAAATTTAATGTAAAATTTTATATTTTATTTCATGAGGTCAAGCTATGTAATGATTTGGGGGTTTTTATTCAATTTCTTTGCCAATAAGACCTACATCAATTTGTCTCAGTTGGTCAAGAAGTTGGCTAACATGACTTGAATGTTATAATTTTCTTTTTAATATTTTCTGAGATAGGTTTTCTAGCCTTATACTACTTATTCTGAAGAACTTCTAGTGATATGTTAAAAACAACAAGACAAAACAATGTAAAAAGCAAAACTACTGACAATAACAAAACCACTTTACTTAAGTACTTAGGAGGAGCACACAGAATTATCATGAGAATGTGAACATAGCTAAAATATCAAGAATCAGTTCTGGCCATAGAGTTCTGGGAAAATCAGAAGACAGGCGCCTAGCCTGCTAGGATTCAGGAGCTGGAGTACAGTACCACCACAGACCAGCAACTTGTATTTTTTATTTCCTTTTATTATCAGCAGGAATATATGTATATAACTTTTATTCTATGTTTTTCCCATGATATTATATAGAAAATATTTCAGGTAGTGCCTGTCTCTATTTACGCAGATCCACAGATGAAGTGCACTGTATTAGTAGCTGCATTTAATGGAACTATGCATAGGAATCTAATCCATACCTTGACTGGATTTGAATGATGGTATATAGGAACTTTTAGCTGACAGTATAGAAGATGAGACTCGGGAGCCTTGGAAGAGAAGTAAATGTATTTTGCCTGTAGGAGGTCCATGAATCATTGAGGATTAGAGGGTGAACTGTCATAGACAGATAAACCATAGGACATGGCTGTCATGTCCACATCCTTTGCTTGAGTGACAATGAGGCATATGACTTGCTTCTGACTAACAAAATATGTCAAAGACAATGATAACTCTCATGATTAGGCTTCATTATATTGCAAAGGAAATAGGATGATAAATATAGATACAGGTATAAATATAACTTTATCCTTCAGCATACCCTGTCTCTAAGATAGGCTGTCTCTTAGAGAAAGCGAGATGCCAAGTTGTGAGAGGACCTGTAGGGAGAGCCACATGGCATAGATCTGCTGATAGACTCTCACACAAGGAAATGAATTCAGCCAAGAGTAAGCTGGGAAGCAGATTCTTCTTCAGTTGAACCTCCTGAAAAACAGCCCAGCTCACACCTTGACTGCAGTATGGGAGTCCTTCCTCTGGACCTAAGCAAACTGAGACATAATAAATAAATATATTTATAGTTTTAAATGTTACATCAGTGATGATGTGTTATACAGAAATAGAAAATTAATGTACTAGTGGTGCCAGTTATCTGGAACAAAAGTAGCACCCAAAGTATGGAACGTTTAGTTTTGAATATGGAAAATCCCTAAGCAAACTGGAACAAATTGGTTAACCTAAAACTCCCTTACATTCTTGTTGGCTCAGAGGTACATTTTAAAGGATACTTGGTATAATGTTTGTGAAATGTCCAGAATTCCTACACAAATAATTATTTTTATGATATGTACTTTACAATATTTCTGGAAAAAGAAGTTCCTAAATGAAGTGATTGAATTAAAAGAATGTAAGGGTGATATTAAAAACAGTGATCTTTTAAATTGGTTGAGCATTTATCAATTTAACAAAATTATGTTTAAACAAAATCAATTTAAAAAGCAATTGTGTTCCATATAATAGTAGCAAACAACCTGAAAGTGAAATTAAAAAACAAAACAATTTACGACGACATAAAAAATGATCAACATCCTAGGAATAAATCTGTTGGAAACTTTCCAACAGTTCAAGTCATCTACAATGAAACATACAAAATGATGCTGAAAGAAGTTCCATAATATCTAAAGAAATGGAGAGACATGCATTTTTTATAGATTGGAAGACTTACTGTTGTTAGTATGTTCCTTTGGAACATTTATAGATTTAATGCATTTGGAGACAAAACCCCACGTAGTTTTATTGCTAAAATTGACAATTTATTTTTTTTAAGATCTTATTTATTTTATTTTTAGAGAGTTGTAAGGGAGGCAGAAAGAGGGAGAGAAACATTAATGTGTGGTTGCTTCTCACACACCCCCTACTGGGGACCTGGCCCGCCACCTAGGCATGTGCCCTGACTGGGACTCAAACCGGCAAGGCTATGGTTCACAGTCCAGGGCTCAATCCACTGAGACACACCAGCCAGGGCTGACAACTTATTTTAAAATCTTTGTGGAAATGAAAATAATCTAGAATAACCAAAAAAATGTTTGGAGAAGATAAACAGTTTCAAGATCTACACTTCCTGATTTCAAGGATTACCACAAACTATAGTAATCAGGGCAGAATAGCGTTAGTGTACAAAACAGAACTGAAAGATCAATAGAATAGAATAGAGAATCCTAAAATAGACCATCACACATTCATGGTCAATCAATATTTAATCAAGTTTCCAAGTCAATTCAATAAGAAAAGTTTTTTTTTTTAATTGTACTTAGAACAACTGAAAACTTATTCAGAGCAAACCAAACCTCAACTTCTAACGCAGTACTCCAAAACTAATTTCACATGTATCTTAGACCTAAATGAAAAAGCTACAGCCATAATCTTCTGGAAGAAAATGTAGTAATATATTTTATGACATTAATGCCTGCAAATGTTTTTTTAGAGAGGAATTAAAATCACTGAACAGGAAAGAAGAAAAGTAATAAATTGGATTTAATCAAAACTTAAAATATCAGCTAATGAAAAGACACTCTTAAGAAAGAAATATATAAGCCAGAGAGTGGAAAAAGTTATATATCAAAGAAATATTTTGGGTAATAGTAATGTTTTATATTTTATAATGGATATGAATTACACTGCTATACATAATTGTCAAAATAAGAAATCTGTATGTGGGCAATATAATATTGAGGCAAAAGTAAGAAGATAGACATATTTAAGTAAATGAATAGTGTGGGGGTGCTTGGGGATATAAAAGGACTAAAAGGTAATGAAAAGATAAATAAATAAAATTAAATTCAAAAAAGAAAGAAACATCAAACATTTTAATGGCCAAAAATATTCCACAAAAAAACTGAAAACAATTATTTATAAAAATCATTTGAAATGATGATAACTGTTGGACCTGCTATATATGGGCATATAATAATAATAAATTTAAATGATCAAATTTAAGAATTTTGCTCACATTAAGTAGTAATTTATGATAACGACAAGAAGTCACATTCACACCCAGCAACCTGGCAAAAAACTTAAAGGACTGTCATCTACATTCAGGTTGGAACTTTGAAACAAGTAACAAAAGGACTACACTTAAATTTTTTGGTAGTATTGTGGTGTTACCACATTAAGGAAACATTCTGAGGATAGCTCTAAATATTAAAAATACAGATATTCTTTAACTGAGAGTTTTGCAATCTTGGCATTACAAACATTCTGTCCAGATCATTGTTAGTTGTGGGGATCTGCCCTGTGCTTCGTAACATATTTGGAGCATCCTTGGCCTTCACCCACCCCTCCAAGAGGGAGCAACCTGATGTATCTCCGTGCATTGCTCAATGTCCTTTGGGGGATGAAGTCTCCCCTGGTTAGAATCACAGTTTTAAGTTAACCTATCAAAATATCTTTTTTTGCAATGATATAGTAGTCATTTTGATGAAAAATATGAAAGACCTTCAAAAGTATAAAAGGTGCAACCATGCCATAAAGTATTATGGAGCCATCAAAATGATGAATCAGCATTATACTAGAAGATTAGAGGGGTGTGCATAAGGTACTGTAGAGTAGGAAGGAAGCAGGGAAACCAGGTGTAAAAACTAATCACCCTAAAATTTAAAAGCACTTAGAATTTTCACAAGGTTCTATTCATGTATTTGATAAAAATGTGTCAAATGTATGAGAACATAATACAGGAATAAAATTGTTAATAAAAACTAAATTATAACACAGTCATGGCTGGCCAATATATCAGCATATTTATAAAACTAATATGAGCAGATGTTCTAGTGAGAAGAGGAGGTATAGCAAAGTAAGGAGACAATACTGACCTCTAGGTTTATCTAGTAGGTACAGAATGGCTTTGTTTTAAAACTACATTGTAAATGATTTGATTTTAAAGCTCTTTCCTCCAATTATCATGCCTCTTATCATATCATACCTGCCATTATGATTTGCTTTTGGTAAGTGGAAATGACCTTGTGGTCACTTAACGGCTGCACTCTCTGCGCCTTCGCCAAGTGTTGACAGGTGTCTGAAACAAGAGCCAAGCAATGCTGGCGCACTTCTCAGATTTATTCCCTGGTCCAATAAGACAGCACTCAGACTCACAGACACACAGAGGCGATATGCGGTCCATGCAACCTGCATCCTATTAGACTCTGCCAGACTCTTACACCAGGCTACGTGTTGACTAGCAACAGCATGCTCTACTAGTGCCAGTAAACTGTCACAAGGAGGTACATCTTGGTACCTGTCCACAAATCCCTCTTTCACCTACTGAACCAGAGGCTGATTCAAGAGCCATCAAAAACTGGGGGACACACTATCATATGCTGATGGGAACCTGTGTTGAGATCTAGGAAAGTGTATGAAGGACCCATGAACAAAGACAGTGAGGAGGGGAGATTGAAGGTGGCAGGTGGGGGTGGGTAGGGCAGGGTAGAGTAGTGGGGGGGAGGGGATGACTGTTATTGCACAACAATAAAAAAAGGAAAAAGGAAAAAATATGTTAAAAGAACATTCTAAAAACATTCTAAAATGAGGAAATAAATTAAATTAACCATATAAGGTATGGATTAAGAGCACAATACCCTGTGTTCAAATCCCAATTCCAACACTTTCCTTAGTAACCATGGGCATATTACTGAGCTTCTCTAGGCTTCTTTTTCTCATTCATAAAATGAAGTTAATAATGTTATCTATTTAGTTGGTAGATTCAATATTCTTAAAATACTTACAACAGCAGCCATTATGTAAATGTTTGCTATTATTATTATCCTTCTGTTGAAAATGTTAAGACTATAAAGTATGTAAGTCATCTTAAAATTCATTTCTCTGTTCCCAATTACACTACTATGAAACAAAAATAATGAAACAAAAATAAAAGACCCTTAGATGGGGCATTAGCAAAAAGAAGTAATTTTTAGACATGATGTAAAGGAAAGTGAAATAGCACAAATTACGTAGGTATCATAAGCAGAGAAAGTTATATGTATTGGTATTTCACTGAGTATCTACTATAGCATATAAGGTCTGTCCAGAAAATATCCATCCATGTATATGAAAAATATTTACTGAGGAAGATACAAGATACAAGAAGCATGTACATAGGACTATGATGCCTCAGCTCCCTTCAAAGTAGGCATTGTGGGACCTCACACAGTTCTCCCAGTTGCCATCAGCTGCCCTGTCATATTTTCCTGAATCTCATCAACAGCCTGAAATCTCTCCCCTTTCAAAAGTGATTTTAGTTTTAGGCAAAGCTGGAAGTCACAGGGTACCAGATCTGAGTTTTAGAGGGGCAGAGTTATCTGGGTGATCTGGTGTTTCACCAAAAAACTCTTCCCAAGATGTGGTATATGGAGAGCATGCACTGTTGTGATAAAGCTGCCAATCATCAGTTGTCCATAGCTGTGACCTTCTGAAACATCCAAATAGTTTCCATGGAGAAATGTTCAAGCTCAATGCAAAGTTTGATTCAGATTCACTGCTCTACTCACTCAGTCATTTTAAATGCAATGGCTACATACTATATGTGCTCATTCAATGGCATCCATCACCCCCACTGACTAGTACAGTGAAGTCATCATTGTTCACACATACATGCACATTCCAGTCCACTCTCCATGGCTGCCAGTTTATATTGATGTTGCGCAAACTGTTGTCATTATATTAACAATGATTGGACTTTTTCCAGACAGACCTCATATGCCATAGATTAAAACTTCAGTGTACAAGATAATTAATTGGGAGTCTTTGAACAATCAACATTGATAAGCCTCTGGGAGACTTTGATTCACTAAATGTGCTACAGGTTCTGAAAACAGGAATTATTAAACGTCTATGTAATTTTCAGGGTAATCAGGTCTGGATACCATAAAGGTATCAACCCTGCCTTTGTTCAAGTTTACCTTATGGAAAGACTTGAGGAGTGTATGTCAACTGCAGTATGTTTGACATGGTTTATAGTTTGTATTTGTCAAATACTTTAGAGCCTTCTTTCTATAATTACTTGGGTTGAATATCTTAAAACTAGTCCATTCTTTTGCTAGTCGTCAAACTGTGCACTCTGTCAAAAGGAAGATGTAATAATTTGATGCTAATGAGAAAACCAATGTGTTTGTTTTGAAATAGATCATTTTAGAGAATGAGAACCAGTTGTTTAAATTTATTCATTTCAACCTAAGTGCATTTCATGTTTTAGAAATGTTCAGTAAAGTATATTGTTACTTTGTATACCTAACTATTTATTGTGGTGAAATAATTTCTTTTGAAATGCATTTGTAATTCTAAAAATACATTTATCTGGTACCCTGAAATGGAATGTTGATATTGAAAGAACAGTGGGGCTGGCAGTGATCTAGATTAGCTGGACTCCCCATTCTGGTTTCAAAGGTGAGAACTCCAGGAGGCGAAGGTGCTCAAATGTTAATTGACCTTTATAAGGTCCCAGATCTCATTAGTGGCTTTCCAGAGTTCTAGGAAACTGTTTGATTGCAAAGCCAATATCCTTCACTAAGCTCTCTGACATTCAACTAATCCCAAGTTTGCATATTTTTCTTTGTCACATTTTTATTAATATTTGGAGAAAAAAATTGGAAGTTATACAAATGAAAGTTTTCTGTGATTACATTTGTCATTAAAAACCTAATGGGTTATTTAAATAACTCTTTGAACACCATTAACTTGCTAATCCTAAATATTTTTTGAGTGTGTGAATGAACAGCCCATTTAATATGACCTTTTAAGTATAAGAAGATGAAATTGAATCTACCTTCCTAACCGTGAATTTTACAGTAAAAAAGATTGTTGGCTGGTGCTTAAGTGGCCTAAGAATCTTCTGTAATAAGTTTTTTTTTTTTCTTCTTTACCCAGATTGAATTAATTCCCTTCATTACAGCAGGCTAGGCAGACAGGAATAGGAGCTAAGCAACACCAGCTCTGTAAATTCTCCCTGCCTCGGACTAGACCAGGCTGAGCAGGTGTGGGGACTCTGCTAGGTAAAGAATGGCCCTCTAAAGGGGCACCTGTAAAGAAAAGGTTAACAGAATCTTTTCCAGCAAAGAATTTTTGAAAGAATAATAAATATGGACTGAATTCCACTTGACCTTTTATTTAATGAAGAGAAAGTCTTTGGGGGAAAAAAGCACAAAACCTAACAAGGTAAATATCACAGAAAGGGCACAGAGCACATACGTGGAGGTTTTATGTGGCTTTTATTTCATATTACTCTTCCTTAATTTTTCCTACATACAATGCAGTTCCTAATATTTTAGCTTAATGTTTTTTTAAATGGATAAAATTAATTTTAAGAGCAGTTTAGGTTTACAGAAAAATTGAGCAGAAAATACAAAGAGTTGCCATAAACTTCCCAACGCTTCTTTCTACCACCACTTCCCCAGTTTTTCCTGGGACTAACATCTCGTATCAGTGGGGCCTATTTGATCCACTTGATGAAGCAATGTTGATACACTGTTCTTAACTAAAGTCCGTAGATTACACTAGGGAAACTTCTTTGCATTGTGCCACTGTATGGATTTTATTAAATGCATAAAGGCATGTACCTGCCATCCCATTATCATATAAAACAGTTTCACTGCTCTAAAAATATCCTGCACTCCACATGTTTATTCTCTTCACTAAACCCTCAAAAATTGATTTTTTAAAAAATATCTACAGTTCTGCTTTTTACAGAATGTCATATAGCTGGAATCATACAAAATCCTTTACAGATTGGCTTTGTTTACCTAGCAACATGCACTTGTTTATTCAATGTCCTTTTGTGGCTTGATAACTCATTTTTATCACTAAATAATATTTTATTTTATGATGGATATGCCACTGTTTGTGTATCCAGTGACCAACTGAAGGGCATCTTGGTTGCTTCCAATTTGGGGCACAGGGATAAAGCTGCTATCTATAAACATTCATGCGCAGTGTTTGTGTGCACATTGGTTTGCACTGCATTTGATTAAATACCTAGGAGTGTAATTGCTGTATCAAATGGTAAGAATACGCTTATCCTTTAAAGAAACTGTGGAACTGTCTTCCAAAGTGACTGCATCATTTTGCATTTCCAACAGTGAATGATAATATCTGTTGGTCCATATCTTTACCAACATTCAGACTTGATGGTATTTTGGATTTTTTGGCAATACTTTTTCTAAACAATTTTATTTATCTATTTTTTAGAGAGGGGAAGGGAGGGAGAGAAGGAGGGAGAGAAACATTAATGTGTGGTTTCCTCTTGTGTGCCCCCTGCTGGGGACCTGGCTCACAACCCAGGCATATGCCCTGACTGGGAGTCAAACCAGAGAACCTTTGGTTCACAGGCCAGCATTCAACCGCTGGGCCACACTAGCCAGTGCAGATTTGGCAATTCTAATAGGTGTATAATGGTATATAATTGTTATTTTAATTTGTAATTTCTTAATGATATGTAATATTGAACACCTTTCTCTATGCTTATTTGCCATCTGTATATCTTTCTTTGATAAATTTTCTATTTAATCCTTTTGCCTACTTTTTATTTTTTCTTGAATTTTGAGAGTTCTTACATATATTGGAAAGCAAAAGAAAAAACTTTTCTCCAAGTCTGTGGCTTTTCTTTTCATTTTCTGAAGAGAATCTTTTGCAGAGCAGAGGTGTTTAATTGTAATAAAGTCCAACTTATCAATTTTTTGCATGGATTAGCCTTTCGGTGTTGTCCTGAAGACATGTTGATTTTCTTCTCCGTTATCCTCTAGAAGTTTCACAGTTTCATATTTTACTTTAGATATATGATCCATTTTGATTGATTTTTAAAAAGTGTAAGGTCAATATCCAAACACATTTTTATTTTTTGCATGTACCTGAACAGTTGCCCCAGCACCAGGTTTAAAAAGACTATACTTTTTCCATTTTATTGCTTTGCTCCTTTGTGAAAGATCAATTGATTATATCTGTGTAGGAGTTTTCTTGACTCCCTTATTCAGTTTCATGAGTCTATTCTTTCACCAAAACCACACTTTCTGGATTTCTATAGCTTTTATCATAGATCATGAAATAGGTAGTGTCAGTCTCTGACTTTGCTCTTCTTCAACAGCGCATTAACTATTCTGGGTCTTTTGCTTTCCTACATAAACTTTAGAGTTATTTTGTCATTTTTCATAAAGCAACTTGCTGAAATTCTAATTGGGATTTTATTGAGTCTATAGATCAAATTGGGAAGAACTGACATTTTTATGATATTGAATCTTTCTATCCATGGATATACAACATCTCTCCATTTATTTAGAGCTTTGATTTTTTTCATCAGAGTTTTATAGTTTTCCTCATATAGATTTCATTACATTTTGTTAGATTTTTTACCTAACCATTTTGCTCTTTGGGGCTTACTAGTTCCAGGAGTTCTTTTGTTGTCTCCCGAGTTATTCGTATACATAGCTAATAAGATCATCTTTTAAAACAAGCAATTTTATTGCTTACTTTCCAATATTTATTCATTGTATTTCATTTCTTGTCCTATTGCATGAAGTGGAACCTCCAGTATAATGTTGAATAGGTGTGGTGAAAGCCATGTACTTTTCTTATTTCTGATCTTGAGAGGGTAGCATCTAGTCTTTCATCATTACTAGTAGGATGTTAATTGTGTTTTTTTGTTTCTTGATAAATATTTTTATCAAGCTGAGGTAGTTCTCTCCTTTTCCTAGTTTGTTAAGAGCTTTTATTGTAAATGGCTGTTGGATTTTGTCAAGTGCTTTTTCTGCATCTATTGATATGATTACATGATTGTTCTTGTTTAACTTATTGATGCGACAGATTAAATTAATTGATTTTTGAATGTCGATCCAGCTTTGCATGCCTGGAATAAATTCCACTTGTTTGTGGTATATAATTATTTTTCTAGATTGTTATATTTGATTTGCTAATATTATGTTGAGAATTTTGCATATTCACAAGAGACACTTGACTGTAGATTCCCTTTCTTGTAATGTATTTATTTCAATTTGGCTTTGGAGTATTGCCTCACAGAATAAGCATTTTAGGAAGCACTCCCCTTATTTCTATATTCTGGAACAGATTATAAATAACCAGCATTGTTTTTTTAAAAAAAAAGATTGGTCGAATTCGCTAGAGAAAACTTCTGGGCATTGTGCTTCCTCTTTTGAAATGTGATTTATTTCATTCAATTTCTTTAAAGGCAATTCAAGTCATCTGTTTCTGCTGTATGAGTTTGGTAGATTGTACCTTTCAACAAATTAATTTTTTCATCTAAATTACCAAATTTGTGAGCATATTATTCATAATATTTCCAATTATTCTATAAATGTCCATGGTTGCAGTAGTGATGTCTCTTCTTTCATTTTTGGTATTAATAATTCATGTCTTCTCTCTTCCTTTGTTAATTTGGCTAAGGGTTTACCAATGTTTTTAATCTTCTTGACAAATCAGATTTTGATTTCTTTGAGTTTTCTCTATTATCTTCCTATTTCAGTTATGGTGACTTCTGTGAAAATATTCATTCTTTATTTTATTCAACTTAGTTTATATTTAATTTGCTTATGTTTTTCTAGTTTCTGAAGCTAGAAACACAGATCAATGATTTTATATTTTCTCCTTTAGTATATGCTTTCAATTCATTTTATTTTACTTTATTGCTTTTCATGCATCCCACATCTATGTATTAGGTAGATATGCAAAGACTCTGGTGTAGTAGGCCTTTGTTAGGTGCTGCCTTTGACTGGCCTGGGAAACTGTTTGGAGCTATCAGTGATCCACACAGCATGTTTCCCTCTGCTACCCTGTTTGTGTACAGAAAGTACCAGGTTGCACACCAGGCCTGGCTTTTACCCACACTGGGCCCAGGTGAAGGTCGACTTATGTCTCAGTGCTCCCAGAGACGTGTCTTGGGTGTTAAACTTAATCAGTGATATAGCCATAGCTCTACTCAGCAGCCTCGCTTAAGCTCTACAGTGTAGGGCAGAGTAAATCCTATGGGCAGTGCTATTGGTTCCTCCCAGGCAGATGTCACTTGGAGAGGAGTGCTCTGACTGAGAAAGATGAATTCTGTAGTATGGGGAAGGAGTCAGCACAGGGGTAATGGTAGCTGTTCCTTCAGTTCTCTCCTCAGAGCCCCAGACCCAGACTCTACTCATGCTTCTCTAGTCCACTCTGCTCTCCCTCTGCCTAAGTCCAGGGTAAGTGGCTGCAAATGATATCTTGTATGTTGACCCTGTAAGAGGCTATCTGCATCTCCAGCTGTCCCTGGGAGACAGAAACCCTGTTACGTTTCAGAGCTGAATGTTATCTGGGTTCCTTTCCCATCTCTGATGCTGTAGGCTAGGGAGTCTGGCTTGGGGTTTAGACCCTACAGTCCCAGGAGGAACCTCCCAATCTGCTGAAATATCCCTCTGGAACTTCAGCTACTACCTGTGGGAGCCTAGCCAGGCAGGCCTCTCACGCCTCCTCTGAACTCCCTACCAGTCTCACTGTGGTCAAGTGGTTCCTTCTGTCTATCTTTGGTTATAAGTCTTCTCTCCATCTAGTCTTTAGTTGTCTATTCAGGATGATTTCTCTACAGTTTAGTTGTAATTCCAGATTGGTCCTGGCAGGAGGTTAGTGTAGTTTCCACTTAATCCTTTCCCATCTTTGGATTCCACCAAGAAACTACTAGAAATGGTAAATGAATTCAGCAAAGTAGCAGGGTACAAAATTGATATCCAGGCATTAGTTGCATTCTTATAAGCCAGTAATGAATTAACACAAAGGGAAATTAAGAAAACAATTGCATTCACAATTACTACAAAACAATAAAATACCTAAGACTAAAGCTAACCAATGATGTAAAAGACCTGTACGTGTAAAATTATAAGACACTGAAGAAAGAAATTGAAGAAGATGAAAATAATTGGAAGCATGTACTATGTTCATGACAGGAAGAGTTACCATCATTAAAATTACAATGCTATGCAAAGCAAACTACAGATTCAATGAAATTCCTATTGAGATTACAATGACATATTTCATAGAACCAGAACAAACATTTCAAAAATTTATATGGAACCACAAAAGGCCCCACCTAGCAACAGTGATCCTAAAAAAAGAAGAACAAAGTTAGAGGAATCATGCTACCTAATATTAAACTATATTATAAGGCCATAGTAATCAAAACAGCATGGTACTGGCATAAAAACAGATATATAGGTCAATGGAACAGAATAGAGAGCCCAGAAATAAACCCACAACTTTATATTCAATTAATATTCAGCAGAGGAAGCAAGCACATACAGTGAGCTAAGGATAGTTTATTCAATAAAGAGTGCTGGGAAAATTGGATGTATGGATGCATAAAAATGAAACTAGACCACCTTCTTACACGAGAACAAGAATAAATTCAAAATGGACTAAAGACATAAATGTTATACCAGAAACCATAAACATTCTAGAAGAAAACATGGGCGGTATAATCTCAGACATACCTCATAGTAATATTTTATCAGATATATCTCCCCAAGCAAGGGAAACAAAAAAAAAAAAAAATAACAATTGGGACCTTATAGCTAAAGAGTTTTTGCATAGAAAAGGAGATTATCAACAAATTAAAAAGTTAACCCACAGAAGGGGGAAACATATTTGCCAATATATCTGATAAGGAGTTAAATATCAAAAAAAAAATATAAAGAATTTACAAAACTCAACACAGAAAAAAACACAAATAATCCAATTAAAATATGGGCAAAGGACCTAAATAGACAGTTCTCCAAAGAAGACATACAGATAGCCAACAGACATATGAAAAGATGCTCAATGTCTCTAATCATCAGAGAGATGTAAATTAAAACCACAGTGAGATACCATCTCATACCTGTCAGAATGGCTATCATCAATTAATCAACAAACAAGTGCTGGCAAGGATGTGGAGAAAGGGGAATCCTTTGTCACTCTTGGTGGGAATACAGACTGGTGTAGCTACTGTGGAAAGCAGTATGAAAATACCTCAACAGACTAAAAACTGATCTGCCTTTTGACCCAGCAATTCCACCGCTGGGAATATATTTGAAGGAACTCAAAACACCAATTCAAAAGAACATAAGCACCCCTGTGTTCATCCAATTGATGAACCATCTCAGTCTTGTAGTGCTTTTAGCTGTAACCCCCTTTTATTACACAGCAGCACTATTGATGTGCTGGCACACTGTGGGATTGTGCGAGCACTCTGTAGTCCTGTGATTAGGTCTTTTAGTTGAGCCTGAGTTGGGTACCTCCTTTTCTGTTTTGATAAAATCTCAATAGGGCAGGTTCTGGTACAATAGTTCAATAGCTTCCCTCGAGATCAGACCTTGTTAAAGAGAACAAAGAGCTTTGAGGGTATTTCAAAAGAATCACTTTTTATCCTTTGACCTGCTATAAGCAGCAGAGGATTGTTCTCAGATCCTCACAGTAAGCCTCTGGTGGAGGGCTCTTGAAATTCAAATTCAGGAGAAACATGAAGCTCTCCTGAGACTGAGTCTCTACAACATTTAACTCTCCAGCCAAGTTCCCAATAACTTGAACTGAAAGTCGAAAGTCATATTTATTTAGAGAACAAGAAAAAACTTAGAGTATTAGCAAACAAATCAATCTATTCAATTATTTACAGGAATTTGTTGTCAGCTTTTACATCAGAATTTACATAAAGTCATAAGCTAGTTACTTTTTTCGTAGATGAGTGGACACAACTTTGCTATTTCCGCTCACAAAATAATCGCATTTTAATGCACTAGAGCACATGCATACTCAATGTAAGTAATAACCCCAAATGTAATATTGGAGATTTCTTATAGGTGAGGTGATATTTGTGAAATTTAGGTTGGGGTCTAAAACTCAAATAGTATATACTGCCATAAAAATATAGACATTTTAAAACAATTAGTTACATTCATTACTATGTGGCATGTTTCCAGCAGATCTTTATAAAATAATCATACTTATTTTATGCCATTGTACGTAAAATAAAAAATAACATTATTTTTACTCACATCATCTGAGAAGCCCAATAGTCAAAACCTGAGTAAACAACATTGTTTAACATGACTAAAGAAAAGTTTGAAAAAGAACAGTATATTCTGTTGAATGTAAAACTCTGACGAACACTGAGTTTGTAAATACAAAGCATATACAAATCTTATTTATGCTTTATGCCTGATATTAGGTTGAAATGTTGATACATGTTTATGCTACTTTTAAAATGCATTTTCATATTTCTTGAAATAACATTAAATAAATAAATAGAAACACAATTCTGATAAATCATAAATAACAAAATATTGATGACAATAGTTAAAATGAATATATAGTGAAATAAGCCAGAGAGGGAAGACAAAAGGTTCATATGTCACTTATATAGAACTTAAAAAAGAGACAAACTGACAGGAATAGAGAGTTGAACGTGGTTCCAAGAGCTGGAGAATAAGGAGAATAGGAAGAGATTGGTAAAAATATACAAACTTTCAGCTCTCAGTTGAATAAAGTCTGAGGATATAACGTAAATCATGGTGACTACAGTTAATAACACAATGTTACATAATTGAAATGTATTAAGTAGAATTTAAATGTTCTCACAAAAAATAAAATAAATAGATGAGGTAATGAATGTGTCAATTGACTAGACTTGGGGAATCCTTTCAAAATGTATATGTATGTGAATCACATCACCATGATGTATAATTTAAATGTTATAATTTTTATCTGTCAATTATCACCTGAAAAAGGTAAAAATTTTAAAAGAGAAAAAAAGAAACAACATGCGAAAGCTATCTGGACAAAAATACAGTTAGATTTATATCTCAAAAAATTATTTTAAAATTAACTTGGTTTTCATATGATATTTGGGTGTCTACACATGCACCTGATTGATCCTTAGGAAAACAAATCAATGCATTTTATTTATGTTAAAAACAGCCTTCAAAGTTAACAGAGTATTTAAACCTGCCGACCACTTCTCCATAAAGTTAGCTGGGTAGCGTTATCAGTGTGTCTGAGATGGTCTAAGTGTTCTAGAGCATTGGTGTATCTGTGCTAGTCATTGTGCAGGCTCATCAGTGTTTCTGGAGTCTTCCTTCTTATTACTCTGCTTGGAGTGGCAATTGTACTTCTTCCTATTTCTTCTGTACCTCCTTCTGGTTTTGAGTAAAATTTGCTCCACTGGTTGAACCTGCCTCCTGAGGATAGCAATGGTTATGGAGGAGGTAATGAGAGAAGACGGTAGCTCTCACTGCCTCTAATGGCAATTCTGGATTCCACAGCTCTTGGAAAGTCCCATTTGTTGGTATTTCCCCACAAGAGTTGTCGTGTCTACAGCCTGCTAAATTTGTGTGTGTGTGTGTGTGTGTGTGTGTGTGTGTGTGTGTGTGTAGCAATCAGTCTCCCTGGTCCGTGCCCTAGCACTGCTGCTTCTTTTTCCATCCTGTGAGAAGGAATTTCATGGGAATGGACTGCCCATATTGGACCACAGCCTGGGCAGCAGGTGATCTGCCTGGCAGCTAATCCTTCATTCATCACAAACTCCCCCAGACAGGCCGCATGTCCCTGGACAACCTCTGCGTGGCTGTGTGACACTAGACAAGTCCCTTACCTTTCAGAGCCCTAATACTCTACCAATTATACAGAGAGTTAATTGAAATAAGCATAATGCAAGAATAGGAAAAGTGCTAATTACAAGAACCTTTGAAAATTAAATGTTATTAATTCAATGTATGACATAACATAAACACTGAATGGAGGATACTTTTTATATGTCACCTTTTTCTCTCTTAAGTATAAGGCGAAAATGCTCGGGCCTGTTTTCCCAGGTTGGATGAGAGTGCTTTGTATAGAGATGCTGAGTACTCGTGCAGTCACTGTTTGGATGATCATGCCATGGCACGTTATCCAGCTGAGACAGATCACAAGTTGAATCTTACCAGAACTGGAATGTGAGAACCATGAGGGCAGAGACTTAGTTTTCTTAATTCTTATCTTCAGTGCTCAGGTGAATGTCTAGAAAGTGCTCATTATTTTATAAATTAAACACTAACATCTATGCTGTTGGTAGATGTGAATCTTAGAAAGGGAAAACACGTTTAGGTAAGTGGACGCATAGATTAGTATGCTTTTATTAAATCCATTGGGGTGACATTGACTAATGTTGTTAGTGGATGGGAATCCGGCCTGTAGTGTGTGGGTTCTTGACTTTGTGTAGGAAAGACTTCACAACACAGGTCCAGGTGATTCTGAAAGTATGTTTATTAAAGCTGGGAGTAGTGAAACAAAGGAAGGACTTAGGGTAGAAGACGCAACAGGAGAGCCTAGGCGGTGCTCTGCTTTGGCTTCCTAGAGATGTTATAGGAAAGGAATGAGCCAAGGTGGGGCTGCTGTAAGCTCACAGGGAAGTCAGAGAAAAAGGGGTCCTTATAGACAGGATCAGAGGGTAAGCCCAAGATGAGCTGCCACTACCCAGTGCTCCCCGAGTTGCACACCTCATGGCGACCCCTACAGTTTAGGAGGAAGTAAAAAGTTATGCCTGAAGAGAGGCATGGGCATGCTCTAGAGCAAGCCCAACACTGGTGTTTGTCTTTAGGTATGTTTGTTTGTTTGTTTGTTTGTTTATCTTTGCCTATGAGAAATCTTAGTGGAGGTCTCAGGGGAGGGTCTTAACACAATATTCATTTGCTTTCCAGATGGGTTCTTCAATATGTTGATTCTTGAACATGCGTGAATAGAGAATCAGGATTATTTTCTGGTTGGCTTCATTTTTAAAGACCATGACAGAAGAGAGACCAGGACAGAGGCCAGTCTGCTTTGGTGTGGTCTGGAAAGTGTAAACTCTATGTTCCTAAGTGCCTTTGGTTAGGGAAGATAAAAACTTGTGATTCATCAGCTGGCTATAAATTGCTCAAATTATTTGGCCTTGTTTAAATGTTTTGTCTCAGTTTCCCTCATTCCACTCACTAAGGAATTTCCCTAGCTTCTCACTATCCTGCCTCAATATAATTATATAGGTTTCAGGTGTACAATTTTATAATACACCATCTGTATATTGCACTGTGTGTTTACCACCCAAAGTCAAATCTGTCTCCACTTGTTTGACCCCTTATTCCCTCAACTTCTTCACCCCACCATCTTTTCCCTCTGGTAACCACCATACTGTCGTGTGTTTAGGAGTTTATATTTGTCTTTTTTGTTCATTTGTTGTTTTCTGTGTTATGATCAATGTGTTTCACCAAATTAACAGCATAAAGGATAAAAATCATACTAACATATCAATTAGATGCAGTAAAAGAATTGGGCAAGATAGAGTTAGATTAGTATTTAAGAACTGTTATATGAAATGATTGTTTTTCATTCTCTAATAATGTCATCTTCCCACTTTCAGCAGAATTGCAATGTGTACAATTGTTACAAATAGGGATCTGAGAATTTAGCACAGGCCATAATGTGCTATGCTAATTATCTGTTATAATTCCAACTGTTAACAGTGATGAGCACGCTTGCAGCGTGCTTTGTGGAGACCTGTTTCCAATAACAAGCAGAAACAAATTAAAACTTTTCCAACATCATGAGACTCTGGAATAAATCTCACTGCACAGGAAGGGTTATGAATCTGAGGTAATTTGTGGAGTTTCTGATTCCCAAACCTATTTGTAATGTAGCTCTAAGAAAGAATTCTGCTCATTTCTTTGATTTACTAAGTCAGTAACCAGCAGCTAAATAATCCATCAATATTTTTTCATCATGCCTCTATCTTGTTCTATTTAGACTTTAATTGTCTTCTATAAGTCTATACCCTCATGTTTTACACATAGTTCCTGGCACATAGTAAGAACGCAACAAAGGCTTGTTAGCTTGCCTCATAAAGATTTTTTTAAACTAAATAAACCTCCCATTGTCAGGTGAGTTAGACTGAACAAATTAGTAATTTTAACCTTACTTAATATGACTCTAAAATGTGCTTCAATATTCTACCACCTCTTGAGAACGCGAAGCTTGAGTGTAAATTCACAGTGCAGGCAGTAAACGCACAGCTGGTAAACCACAGGGCAGATTTGCAACCCTTGTGTTGCTTGATTTAGTTCAGTTAATTACTGTTTATTTTGAATAATTATGCTATAGTCTGTGGTTTAAAAATCATTTTCATCTGAGCAAATTGATAGAAATATTTATCAATGTATTTGGTTAATGCTTTAATTTCCCCCAGAAAATCACTGTGGAATGCAAAATTTAGCTCGCTGTTCTCCACAATAGGAGTTGATTTATGCTTAGCCTTCTCTTTTAAATATTTTTTGCTTTATCTTGGTTTTGATGAAGCAATGAATGTTTGTAGTAAGCCTGGGAATTCTGACTACCATCTGTCTGATCCACCTGCTAAGTCCTTACGTCAACTGATACTCAGGTGTCATTGAACAAAGACACAGCTCCTGGCATCACAGTAAATCTGTAAAAGTTCTGGTTCTAATAGGTTTAAATCACTCCCCTTTGCACAGTTTATTTCTCCCAAAGCAAATAGAGCTAAAGAAAAAAAATCTAAAAGAAAATGTTAAGTTTTGTAAAATCTTCTGTGTTTCTTAAACATTTATTTTAAATAGCAATTGATGCTGCAAGGTGTATTTCTTTCCCATTGTTAATGAAAAATAAAACTTAAAAAAGAATGGGTTTTTTTGTTCAGTTTTTAGTGTATACAGATGACGTATACATGAAACTTACATAATGTTATGTACTAATTCTACCTCAATAAAAAGTAAAAACATAAAATAAAATAAAAAGAATGGCTCCTCTCTCGTTACTGACTGTGGTAAGAATAGGCAAGCATTCAGCATTCACTCCTCCACTCTCGGTCGGCCGCTTCCCACCTCTTCCCCACTGACGCCCACTCTCTGGAATGGCTTCGGGTGCAGGGGTGATGGGCGGCTAGCATGCCCATCAGTTTAGTCTCGAGAGATTTGGCCATGAAGCTGGAGCTGGCAATGTCCTAGATCATCTATAAACAAGGCACTTGGCCCGAATCGCCTAAGGATACAAAACCCTGCATTTAAAAAAGTGTCAATCACCAAATTTTAGGAACTTGAGTATTGTTTAATATTTTTTACCAATATCTGCAGCCATACGTAAAATAATTTTCCTGTAAACACAAAGGAATCGCTGAAAGAAGAAAGGGTGTTGGGTCTACGTTCAAGCATAATTGCATGGCCCACGTCTTATTGTCAATAAACAGCCTCAGAGTGTTAAGTCAGCGCCAGGCCCAGGTCACCCTCTCCATCCTTTTATACCCTGATTTATTTTTCTAAACGTACTTTTCTAACTGCAAATAAATAACAGCTGTGCTTTAGTTGTTTAATAATAGCTGTATTGCTAAAATATAAATCTCTTAAGGTTAAGAAACATGTTGTGCTCTGTTGCTCACTGAAAAGTCTATCTCAGACTTCAGGTGTGTTTTTCAAACAATAAGTTTAATAACTTCAAAGAAATGTCAGGAGTGAGGCAACAATGGATATGGCAATCAGCTTTTATTTTCTCCCTTTCTTTTTCTAATTTGTTTCCTCTTTGCCGTTCATAACATATTGGTGTTAAGGGAGAGACTCTGGTTCAGACTGAAGAACTGATATGGGAAGAAGTGAAGTTGGGGCAAGAATTGAAAACTGAACAAGTAAGCAGATGGGGCTCCAAGCTGGTTTGTGATATGTTTTGTAACAAAAGAAGCAAACAGGGTCAACAACTTATATTTATATTGGGCCAAGTCTCTTTGAGAATGAAAATTATGAACTATTTTTTCTTCCTCCCTATGTGTACAGAAATATACAAAATTTTTTTCAGAGATTCAGGGACACTAATGGCAGCACAGATTTGATCATTTGGTAGTTCCATGGGATTTAAACAAGAATATGGTAACTAAAAATTCATTCAAAATAGTCAAAAACTGAAAACAATCCAACAAGAAAATGAATATCTTTTTAAAAAATATGATATGTTTATACAATGGACTACTATTGAAAAAATTTGAAAAAACAATGAATCTCAAAAGCATTGAACAAAAGGCAGTGGACACAAAGGAGTACATATTTTATAACTTTATTCATATGAAGTCCTATGAGGAGCCAGAGTTACCTGTGATGGTAGAAATTAGATCAGTCTTTGACTGATGAAGGGGTTTGATGGGGATTTGACTTTCAAAGGTACAATGAAGCTTTCTGTACAAGAAAATAAAATATAATTAAGTTGTGATGGTGTTTTCACACATGTACACATTAGTTAAAATTGGGCAAACTGTACGCTTTCTGCGTGAACATTCTATTGCATTGAAATTGCACTTCAAAATTAATTATAAGAAAGTAAATAATTAGAGAACCTGAAGAGCTGAAAGCTCCAGGTAACAATGTCAAGGAAACACTTTTTAGGATTTCATTTCTACCATCTAGCTTTAGTCCTAAATCAAGCACAGCCATTCAAGTCTGGGTACACCAGCACTGGCAGGGGTCCAAGTCAGTTACTACATTTCTTTGTTCATTCAAATATATTAACTCCAGCAGGCACTGTTTTAGGTATTACAGGTACAATGCAGGCAATGGCCACTTACCTTGTGAAGCATACAATTAAGTGAATATTGATTAAACAATTGAAAGTATGAGAAACATTACAACCATGGCAAAGACTTTTACGGCAGATGTGTGGACAGAGACTGAGTGGCAGCTTCTGAATGCCAAGTTGTAACAGCCCTGTACATATAAATTAACATGAAACATGCTATGATGACCTTCCTATGTATTTAATATTCTCCTCTGAATATTAAATTTAAACAATTTAAATCTGACAAAGCTATCTCACATCACCCTCCATGTTCCAAATCTTGTGGGGTGAGTACACAAACATCGTCTTGATTTCTCTGTTCTTACTTATATTTCATCACTTAACACATTTTTCTACAAACCATTTCTATTATATTTCTTCTGATATTATACTTCCAACAGGCATTAAACTTTAGGGCAAGTACTTCTTACTCATCTTTATATTCAAAACAGAGAAAATTATCTTGTGCCAATTGCTTAAAATAAATATTGTCACTTTGTTCATTCTCTTTGTTTGTTAATTGGTCCTCATAAATAATTGCTGCTGTGTTCAGTCTGTCTCTATGTCCTTTAATTAGTCCTTTAACTAAAGCTTGGTAGTCGATCAGTTCTCAAGATAGGTATTTTTGTAACTTATAACGATTATCTTATCATTTCCTAAAGAAAACATTTTGTAGTTTTGATATTTTGGGTTGCTTTGAATTAACCCTGCTGAGTTTAAGAATGAATAATTCAGGCCCGAGGAAGATGAAGAAACCATCCAGTTGCTTAAGCCCACATATAATCTAGATTGAAACTTGATAAGTTAAAAATTTATTCTTCGAGGGAGCATTTCAAGTGCAATGAAGCCAGGCCTTTGTGCAGCCACTTGCCTGCATTACTGCATTACTGGAAACAGAGTACTGAACATTTTTACCTTCTTTTATTTAAAATTAGAAAACATTCACAAGGGTCTCACTAGTTTGCTTTTTCTCCCCTTCGGATTATTTTAGAGTAAAAAGGTGAGGTTAGAAGATTTCATAAAATCAGGATTTTTGTAAAACCCAATTTCCATTTTACTTAAATTGAAGTTTCTGATGAAGTATGCTATCAATTGGGTAGGATTTGAGAACTCTTGTCACGATTGTTAGGTTATGATTTTGCATTTTCTTTTTCACTTATATTTTCTTTTTTTTCATTGAAATTTTATTAATGGATAATTTTTAATGACAAGATATCATGGGGAAATGAAGATATGAGTGAAAATGACAATATAAACATCACTGTACCTAACAGTTTATTAGTTATAATGATCAAATCAGAAGTTGTTTGATGATGCCAATAAAGTTTTAATAAATGCATTGTAGTTATATCTATAAAAGTGTGACTGCAATTTATTTTTTTTAAAGATTATATTTCTTTTTTTTAACAAGGGGGAAGCGAGGGAAAAAGAGAGGGAGAGAAACATCGACATGTGGTTGCCTGTTGTGTGCCCACCACCAGGGACCTGGCCTACAACCCAGGCATGTATCCTGACTGGGGTATTGAACCGGTGACCCTTTGGTATTCAGGCCAGCTCTCAATCCACTAAGCCACGCCAGCCAGGTCTGTGATTGTAATTTTAAAAAAGATGTTAAGATTTATCTTCCTTAGAGGTAAAAATTATGCCCTTGTTATTAATGTTGTTTGTGGAGTGGCTTCCTGTTAAAAACTCAATGACTACTCTTAGAAAAATATAATGTTGGGATATAGAAAACACTTGCATCTCTCAGGGGCCTTATGCATATTATCTACAACAGCCTACTTAAAGAGAAATGGTCAGAGATGGATATAGATGCCTAGAGTTGTAAGTAAAGCCTTGGAATATTAATGAATTAAAACTGAGTTGTATTCAGAAGAAACTGAATTGCCATTAAAAAGGTCAGAGCCTGTATCTAAATTAACAGTAATAAGTGTTTCCAGGAAGTAACCATGCAGTGATTGGGAGAGATAAGATGAAAAAAATTTACATTTAAAAGAGTAAATAAAATTCTTTATTAAATTAAGAAGAACAAGGATGATAAATGCCTGTGAACAGAAGAAAACACTGATTACTGAAAAGAAAAATTCATTTAATTTTTAAAGTTTTTTTTTTCTTTTATAGCAAACATTAACCGTGTTCCTATAAGTAGAATATAATCGTATTGCACAAATATGAATTGGGGAGAAATTACTGAAACTGATAGCAGTAGTGTTCTTGTCCCACAGAGGCAAGTCTAAAACGTTAAAACAACAGACTAAGAAAATAAAAGTTATGCAATGAAAGTAATAAAAGCATACATAAATAGATGCTATATTCACTTATTCATCAATTAATTTATGTATATTTAAATTAATGAGTAGTCATCGCTGTCTTGCACTGACTAAAGGTGAACCACTTCAATTATAATTAATCAAAATAGAAGAAAAAAAGTTGCATAAGCTTTATTAAGATGTTTTGGTGTAGGTTATTAGCTCAATATATTTATAACCACTAAATAAATTATATACTTAGGTTGCATGTAATATAATTATATAAAGAGCACATTTTACTTTTACATGTAAATTATTCAAATGGTTTATTCTAGTAAAGTCAGATTATTAAATCTCAAATTTAAAATGTTCATGTGTACCTCAAAATTTCTCATGCATTTAACACAGATAGCTTTGTATGGATTTTCTGCTGCTTCTCAAATTTAGTATCTGTGTTTGGAAGTACCCAGATTTGTTTCTGTTTGACAGAAGGTGGAGTCAGATACTCCTTCAGCTGACAAGGAACAATTAAACAAGTATGCAAACGAAAACAGAAATAAGACAGCAAGGATTTAATGATGCAAGATCCTGGAGTAGAGAAGAGATTGAGATGAACCCTCCATGTGCAGCTACTTTTTACTCTCAAATCCTTTGTGGATTCCCAGGGCAGGGTATGGACGCTGTGCAGAAAGCCATGAATTGGAAGTGTTTCCACCTATGAAGAGAAAAATTGACTTTAGGGCTGCGGAGCCAGCCCAGGTCCATGTGCTTGGGTAAGAGAAAAGCGCAGGGGAGTGAGCCGGCCGCTCTGCCTGCACCTTTATTCCTTAAGGCAATCGCTTATCAATGCTCTTGCTGCTCAGGTATTGGGAGTGACCCCAATAAACGAAACAGAAAATGACAACTAGGGCAGAAAAAACTTCAGTTTTGACTTGCTGAGGAGGAAAAGCTGGAAAAAAAAAAAAAAAAAAAACACATTGTGCTGTGATCCCTGAAGGGGCTATATTCCAAGAGTAAGTGAAAACTAGAATTTGAATTTCCTCCCCTGTAAAAAGGTGATCTGTTCATACTCTATCTTGTTACCAAAAGAAAACTTAACACTCTCCGAGGAAGATAATACCATCAAGAATCTCTACAATTTTTTATATGCACTATCTTGTCATGAAAGAAAAATACAAGGCTTGCCAAAGACAAAATCAAATGACCAAAATCAAGCATATCCCTGCCTAAAAATTTAAACTAGTTGGCAGATAAAGTAAAATTAATGAATAAATTTAGTAAGGTTTCTGGATGGCAGATCACTATGTAAGGTTACTTTAACACGTCTAAATTAGAATAAATCATTAAACATGAAGTTTGAACAAGATTTTTATAAGACCTTAAAAATTAATCAGATTAAAAGTAACAAATCTAATATAAGATGTACAAGAATTCTACACAGAAAACTGCAAATAGTACCAAGATAAATTAAAACACTAAATGAATGGAAGGATAGGCCATACTTAGGAACTGGAAGAGTCAATTTTGTAAAGATATCAATTCTTTCCAAATTATGTATAGATTAAATTACATCTTATTTGAAATTCCATCATTTTTTTAGTGGAAGTTGTTAAACTAATGCTATAAATTATGGGCTTTTTAAAGGTCAAACACAGTTTAAATAATTTTAGAGAGTTATTCTACAAAATACCAAAGTTTATTAGAAAAAGCTAGAAGAAATGTAACATTGTATTATTGATGCTGGGATAGATGAATAACTGATTGAAATAGAAACAGGACCACACATACCTGGTATATGATAAACTCACTATTTCAGTACAGTGGGGAAACACACGAGGGTAGACCCTCCAAAACAGAACTTATTTATAAAACATTGCGTATTTACTCTTACATGTTTCAATTTCAGTCACCTCCAATGTACTGTCCATTTGATGCAACACACCTGTGGAGACATTTTTTCCACTGCTCAAAACAGTTTTTGAACTCATCGATTTTGACACCTTTTAGTTGCTGATGGGATTTTTGTTTCACCTCTCCCAAACTGGTGAAATGTTTCCCTTTGAGGACTTTTTTCTTCTGGAGAAACAAAAAAAAAAAAGTCACTTGAGGCAAGACTGGGTAATTAGGGAGGGTGGGGCATGGCTGTCAGGCCGTTTTTAGTCAAAAACTGCTGAACAGGTGCATTTGTATTTCACCTATTATGAAATGGACAAATGTGTTGAGTCTTCAAAAAAATTCACTGAAGACAAACATAGCCTCTCACAACAATGCCTGCTGGCACATTGATAACAGATGGGTGCCTAGAACACTCACTTAGTGTGGGGTAGCCTGTACAACAAGAGGCCCACCCTCCGAAAGATAATTCCAGTTTTGGAGGGTTCCCCTCATTTACAAATTGCTAGTTATGAAAATAGTCACAGGGATGTAAAGTACAGTTTAAGGAATACAATAAATTATTTTGTAATAATTATGTATTATGTCAGATGGTTACTAGATTTATTGGGGTAATCATAACTTACAAACATCTAAGTACTATGTCACACACTTGAAGCTATTATAATATTGTATATTTATCATAATTAAAATTTAAAAAATAAAATAGATAAAATAAATAACAATGGGTCACTTGCAAATCTGCAAAAATATTTTTTAATCTTGATACCTTTTTATAGTATATACAAAATCAATTATAGATTCAATACAGACAAAAGGTAAAGGATAGAACAATCGAACATAGAAAAAACAAGAGAAAATTCTTCATGCTTATTGACAAAGATTTCTTAAGTATGATTCACAAAGTAGAAGGACTGATAAACTGGACTTTATTGGAATTTAAAACTTTCATTCATCAATCCACACCACTATAAGCATGAAAAAGCAAGCCAAAGTGTCAATGTTTATAATATATACTTTCAAAAATGAACTTTCTATAATATATAAAGAACTTCTAATAGGCAAAGAGGATACAAAAAACAATATTTGTAAAATAGCACATTTAAACAGTCCACTTTACAAGAACAGACTCTAAAATGGCAACTGATCCAATGCAAATTCAAAACATAATGAAATATGACTAAGTATCCATCAGAATGGCTGAACTTTTTAAGAAGAAAAGTTGAATATCTAACATTTTCAAAGATGCAGGGCAACTGCTGGTGTCAGTGTAAATTTTTTCATCTTGCGTAGAAAATTCTGGCAATATATACAAATGTGAACACACACAAACTTTATGAGCTTCCAATTCCACTCCTAAATATGCACACCCTTGAAATGATGACATATGTGAATCTAAACATATGTAAAAAAAGTTTGTAACAATATTATTTGTAATAACTCAAACTGGAAATAACCAAATATCCTTCAACAATAGGATGGATAAATATAATATTTTCACACATTGAAATACTTAAACACAATAAAAATTGAACTACTACTATGTCCAACAGAGGAATCTCACAGATACTAGTTGGAGAAAAATGAAGTCACAAAATCATACATACTGGATGGACACTTAGATCAAATTAAAGTCAAAATTGTACATTGGTAGGTAAGTTACTGTTCCTGACATGCTTGTACTACCAAAAAAAAAAAAAAGAGAGAGAGATGATAATGTCTCCTTACATTCTCACGGAAGGTAAACGAGGCAGTGTGTGTAGGGTACCACCACATTTTGGGGCAGACAGTAAGTAAATATCAATGAAAGCCTTTTCTCAGCTCTTTCACTCGAACCTTTTCAGAATCTGTTTGTTTTCCCAGGTGTGCTGTATTTCAGAATAGAAAGCTTACACGCAGGCGTCTTTACTCAGTTTCTTTCTTTTGTCTCGCATATTAAATTAATTATTAAACCTTTTTATCTCCCAAATACAGACTCCACTCTTTTTCCTTCTTTTCTCATTACTTCTGTTTTAAGTGTACTTACTTTCACAACAGTATCACAAATGATTTTCCTGTCTTTAACCCTTTTTCCTGCTAAAGTACACCCTTGACAAAATTCTCTGAATTAAACCTCTATAAAACATATCTCATTTTCACTTCTTCGCGAAAGTTTCAATGTCTCCCAACTGCATGTGCCATAAAGAATAAAACTCTTAGTGCTGCACGTATGCTTTCCCAAACATGGCCTCATCTATCATTCGCATCTGATGTTACCCACTAGGTATTTAAGGCCCCACCGTTCCAAGCATCACACTTCCTGGAAAAATCTTGTAATTAATTATCTCTTTCTATGTTTTATTCATAGAACCCAAAATACTCTTTATCCTTTTAATTTCAAATCATACTTTTTGAAATTCTATATTTTTCCTCAAGACTAGTTAGGTTTTACCATTTATATATAGCTTTTCTGTCTTCTCAATTTAAACCTATTCTTTGTTAATTCACAAGTCTGCTTAGTATATTTATTGCAATAATCACTTTCTGCCTTGTATTTGTTTCTGTTAATTGTGTACTTATATTTTTCCAACTCAGCCATATATTCTTGAAGATCAAGCAAGATAGGTAATTCATTTTTTTATTTGTCAACATTCAAGAATAGTAGTTAACACTTGGATGAATTCTTGTCCTACCCCAGTGATTTCAAACTGAGCATGAGAAAGAGAGAAGGAACCTGATTCAGGGAAAGCAAACAAACAAACAAAAAAATCCAAGTTACAATAATCCCAAGGGGGGATGTCTGGGACAAATGGCAATTCTGTTTTTGGAATCTTGAGACACCAATCAGAAAGAATACATGCACCCCTATGTTCACGGCACATTATTTACAATAGGCAAGATCTACAAAGAGCCCAAGTGCCCATCAGTAGGTGAGTGGGTAAAAAAAAGATGTGGTAAAGCCAGAGTGGCTCAGTTGGTTGGAGCATGGTCTCATACACCAAAAGTCTGTGGGTTCAATTTGCCGTCCGGGCATATACCTAGGTTGTGGGTTCCATCCATGACCAGGGAGTGTAGGGGAGGCAATTGATCAACGTTTCTCTTTCACACTGATCTCTCTCTCTCTCCCCCTTCCACTCTCTTACTAAAATCAATAAGCACATCCTCAGGTAAGAATTAAAAAAAAAAAAACAGATACGGTACATTTACACAATGAAATACTATACAGTTATAAAAAGAAAAGGGACTCTTTCCCTTTAAAACATCATGGATGGATATTGAGACTATTATGCCAAGCAAAGTATGCCAGTCAGAGAAAGAGCAATACCATATGATCTCATTCCAATGTGGAATCTAATTAACGAAATAAACTAGGACCAGAGACATGGATACATGGAAGAGACTGACATATCTCAGAGGGAAGGGGGTGGAGGAGATTGGAAGAAATTGACCAAAGGACGTGCATATTCATATCCCATGGACACAAGCAACACTGTGGTGAAGACTTGGGGGGAGCTGTGTTCAGATAGGCAAAGAGGGGAAAATGGGGGACATCTGTAATAGTGTCAACAATTTGAAAAATCCAACTTAGATTTTGTTTTTATTTTTTTACATTAAGAAAAGATTTTATTTATTTAGTTTTAGACAGAAGGAAAGGGAGGGAGAGAGAGGGAGAGACACATTAATGTGAGAGAGAAACATCAGTCCATTGCCTTTGCATACACCCCAACCTGGGATGAACCTGCAACCCTGGCATGTGCCCTGATTGGGAATCAAACCAGTGACCCTTCACTTCTTCAGAACAATGCCCAGCCATTGTGAGACACATTGGTCAGGGCTTTTTAAGTTTTTAACAAATCTTTTAATACTACTAAACATTGGTACACAAAATTAGTTATTCAAAATATATTACAGAGTAACTATTATTAAAATATGCCATGGTATGTTTAGAACCTTTACTGTTTTCACTAATTTTATTAAATTCAAAATTTAAGTAATGGTTTTAAGTATGGCAAACTTCAGTTTAATGGTAACTTCTAAATTTGAAAGATAAAATATATTGCTTTTAATTTTTAATTTAGCTACCATCACAGAAGATATCTCTTTCTTTAGAATACAGCTACTCCAGAACACTCCTCGCAAATACTGCAGAAGTTTGAGCAATAAATGTTCTTCAGAGTTGTACCTTACCTTTCTTATCAGTTCTCATAGTGTAAGACTATTGATTTTTGTCTTTGGGTTTTATGGTTATTTGTAATTTTAAGTGAGTAGTACTTATACTACATTAAAGAGTTATAACCCACTTTTTATCATGGCTTCATTAACTTTGAATTCCTCCACTGACTGAGCAAACACTTTTTCCTGTGCATCAGAATTTTTGATGCATATTGGGAATTTGGATTCTAGTATGAACTGAATTGAATATCAGGGCCCTATACAGCTGCTAAGAAGGAGAGATCAATTAAAAAATAATATAAAACCTAGTTGTCTGAAATATTGGAAATGTTGGCCATATAGAAGAATCAAATTAATATAAATATTTAATTGAGTTGGACAAGTCAAAATAACTCTCTACAATACCAACAATGGAAAAAATACCTTATTTCAAATTCTTTGAGTTAGGATATTTATTTTGAAGCCCCTCCCCCCACCAAACATACACACACACACACACAGATGTAAATTGCCTTAGGAATTTACCATATCTCTGAGATGTTAGTAGAACAAATGGCCAGCAGTCCATAATATCAGCAAGGACAGACAGAATGTAAGTCACAGGCGGAAAGGACCCCTACTATCAGTGAGGCATCCGCACATGAGGTCCCATTCCTGTGCATTTAAACAGTTCAATTACAGTGTAATTACTACCTCCTTTAGACGTGTGAGTGTTGGAATTTCTCCCTCGTGTTGAATTAAATGGGATTCATGGAGTGTCTGTATGAAATATTTGCCTTTTAATAGAAACTACCTATATGTTCTGTCTGGTGAATGTCAATATCTGCCTCATTGGTTTTCCCAAGTAACTGTTAATTGCTAAGAACAATGCCGAAAAAGCACTAGGAAAACACCAAGATTTTCTGTAATCAAATGTATAACCTGATGAGCTGAAGGCAAGTATCAATTAAAAAAAAAGCAACCACCTCTTATTCATTGTCATTCACTCTGTAGGGCCAGGAAAAGTAATGTCTTCACATGGTCACTGTGTGAGATTTGGGTCTTAGGAAAAGCACAGTATTAACTAATTATGATGAAATAAAATTTTGTAAAATCTCTACCTGATATATATCTGCAACATTAAGAAATACTAATAAAACCCCCAATGTTTACCTGAGAAAATATATTGACTACTATTTTATAGAGCACCCTAACTCCACAGCCCACACATATATTTTTATGGAAATGTATGACCTAGACATGTCCAATGTCTTTTCCAGGGATGTTATATTCCAACTAAACTTGGCTTGGGAATATGATTTACATTTGCCAGAATTGATTTCTATTATAATTATATTTGAAGCATGATATTACAGAAATAGTTATCTACTATAGCGAGTTATGGAAAATATGAGATTCATTTTCTTGGGAATAATAATTATTACCACAAAATTGATAAATGCGTAGGAAAACACTTTCAAAATGATGCAAGGCCATTTTGAAACAGAGATGTTGATGATAATATGTTGAAATTATTGTTCATTTGTTCTCATAAAAATGATATATTTAGGGCTTGATAGCTGACTACCAGGTTACCATTTGTCTTTTACTATGATTAAAGACATTTTTTGATGTATTGATTGAAGAAGTGGAAGTTTACATTATATAATTAAACTCAGATATTAAAAATAAATCAATAATTCAAATCACTGAAAGAATATTATTCTGTCCAGAATAATATTTAGTCTAATTGAGTCTTAGAACACCAGTTATGACACATAAAAGGGAAATCAGTCAGTTGCCATTGTCCTTCAGGGAATTTGTGAAGTTCACTCTATTGCAGTGTTTACACTGCGTATAAAAAAGTAAGAGTTAAAAAAAAAAGGAAAGTCTCATCTGACTTCCTTTAACTGAATGTGTCAGAACCTCAACCTTCATTTTAATATTTTATTACCTTAAAACTTATAAAACTTTAACTCTCTAGATAAAAGTTTAACACTGAAGTAGATGCTGCCTTTTATGAAAAGATATTTTATGAAGGAAGAAGGCTTCAGTATTTTATGTGAATATTTCATGTAAGAAAAGTCAGTTCCCATCAAAAGACTTCATTTTGATAATTTATAGAACATCAAAAAATGACTTTCAAACTTTGGATAGGTTATGTTACTAATATTAAAGTGATAAAATTAGAAGCTATTTCTTTTTTATAGTTTCATGTGATCAATATACTGACTAATTAAAGTTAAGACTGTAAATTGATTGTTTACAATTTTTTATATTTATTTTCATTGTTGTTCTTGTACAGTTTTCTGCCTTTTACTCCCATCTCAGCCCACCCCCCAGCCCTCCCCACCTCCCTCCCATTTCCACCCCCCTAGTTTTTGTCCATGTGTCCTTTATACTTGTCTTTGTAAACCCTTCCCCTTTTCCCCTGATCTTCCCTCCCCTCTCCCCTCTGGTGACTGTCAGTCTGTTCTCAATTTCAGTGTCATTGGTTATATTTTGCTTGTTTGTTTGTTTTGTTGATTTGGTTCCTGTTAAAGGTGAGATCATATGGTATTTGTCTTAAGTTTGCATTTCACATTCTTAAAAAAATTGTTAAATTGCCACTTCCAAATAAATTATCTATTTGTCTGCTTCATTCCTTATTTATTTCTCCCATTTGAATGTTTTGCAGTTTTAGATAATTTAGTCTGTCACCAGTATTAATGTTCTGTTAAAAGACACCAAATAGAGTTATTTTGTTTAGTTTGGAGGTAAGCCAAAACAAATCTGAACACTTAGTTTGTATCTCTAATTCTAGGTTCTGGGAACACCACATCATTTATTTTGGCCTCATTTCCTCATGTATAAAATAGGAACAAAAATACCTTTCTTTCTCACTTTTAAGTTTGTTATGAAGTTAAAATAGCATAAAGCACTCCATATAAAAGCACATGGTAAATCATAAAGTCCTCTGTAGATAAACTGTTAAAAGTTTAAAGACTTTAGCATGGTGTCAAAGATGTGGAGTAAATTACAAATTCTTGCGTTTATGGCGATGATGATTACAGTCTTCAGCAGATGGTGGGCGCACGCGCGTGCAATAGCTGCAGCTCATTTGTGTGCTGACTTAGGGTCACATTAACGTCTTTCCTGGTAATTTAACCAAGGTCAAGTAGTGCTTGCTAGAAGAACTCTGGAATCCGATAAATTGTTATGTAAGTTGTTATTTTTTTTAATGTAGGTAGAGAAGTTTAAGAAGGAAAACTGTAATTTTATCAAGAACTAATTATGTTTCCTTAACTTAAATTGAGAGACAAAAATAAAGAAATAAATTAGGTTCAGTTATAGACAGAAGCATTGGTTTTGTCACAAGCCTTTCTACGGTGGATATTCATTTAAATCTTCTCAGCTGTAGTTTTGCATATATATAAAATGTGTTTTTAATATTTATCTTCTGGGGAAAATGTTACAGGAAGTATAAAATTAAATAATGAACAAGAAAGTACTATCTCAACTATAAATTGCTAATCAAACATTTATGATTAGTACTAAAATTATTGCATTCAATAAAACAGTCCAAGTTGTGTCAAATTAATTTCTTTTAAGAGAAAATATACCTATACCAATAATGTATGCCAATTTAAAGCAAGACAAAAGTAGATAAAATGATTTTTATAGCTTTACCATGGTGCCTAGTTTTATTTTCTTACATTTGCCCTTTTTATGAATCACCCTTAGGTTTCTTTCTAGTTGGCTGCCTTGTCAGATAAGTCGATGCAATAATATCATCAACCTATAATTATTAAATAACCTCTTTGCTTACCAAAGAATATAATTTGAGCTTATCAATCTTTTTATTCAAAATTGCCTAAAGGTAAATATAGACATAATCACAAAATTTATTTATTTTTTAGAGTAATATAAAGATTTGTTTTTATTTTTTCATTTTTATTTTCCCCTCTTTACTCCCCTCTGCCCTGCACACCACTCCAACTCCCCATTCCCCCCTTTAGTTCACATCCATGGGTTGTACATGTAAGTTCTTTGGCTTCTACATTTCCTATACTATTCTTAACCTCCCCCTATTTTCTAACTATCATTTATGCTACTTATTCCCTGTTACTATTCCCCCTTTCTCCCCCTCTCTCTCCCCCACTGATAACCTCCCATGTGATCTCTATTTCTGTGAATCTGTTCCTGTTCTAGTTGTTGGCTTAGTTTGTTTTGGATTTGTTTTTTTTGTTTTTTTTTTTAGGTTCAGTTGTTGATAGTTGTGAGTTTGTTATCATTTTACTGTTCTTATTGTTATCTTCTTTTTCTTAGATAAGAACCTTTAATATTTCATATAATAAAGTCTTGGTGATGATGAACTCCTTTAACTTGACCTTACCTGGGTAGTACTTAATCTTCCCTTCCACTCTAAATGGTAGCTTCGCTAGATAGAGTAATCTTGGATATAGATCCTTGACTTTCATGACTTGGAATACTCCTTTTCAGACCCTTCTTCCCTGCAATGTTTCTTTTGAGAAATCAGCTGAGAGTCTTATGGGAACTCCTTTGTAGGTAACTACCTCCTTTTCTCCTGCTGCTTTTAAGATTCTCTCCTTATCTTTAATCTTGAGTAACTTAATTATGATGTGCCTTGGTGTGTGCTTCCTTGGGTCCAACTTCTTTGGATTCACTAAGCTTCGTGGACTTCCTACAAGTCTATTTCCTTTGCCAGACTGGGGAATTTCTCCTTCATTATGTTTTCAAATAAGTTTTCCATTTATTGCTCTTCCTCTTCTCCTTCTGGCACCCCTATGATTCGGATGTTAGAATGTTTAAAGTTGTACCAGAGGTTACTAAGCCTCTCCTCATTTTTTTGAATTCTTGTTTTTTCATTCTGTTTTGGTTGACTGTTTATTTCTTCCTTCTAGTCCATACCATTGATTTGAGTCCTGGTTTCCTTCCTGTCACTGTTGGTTCCCTGTACATTTTCTTTTATTTCATTTTTCATAGCCTTTATTTTTTCTTCTATTTTGTGGCCACACTCAACCAATTCTGTGAGCATCCTAAATACCAGTGTTTTGAACTGTACATCTAATAGGTTGGCTCTCTCTTCATCATTTAGTTGTATTTTTTCTGGAGCTTTGATCTGTTCTTTCATTTGGGCCAATTTTTTGTCTCAGCACACCTGGTGCATTGTAAGGGGTGGAGCCTTAGGTATTTACCAGGGTGGGGCAACTCAAGTCTCTTCACTGTGGCACAGTAAGTGGGGGATCTGAGAGGGAACGATACCACTTGTTGAGCTCTCTGTCAGCTTTCATTCACTTCTGCTCCTACCCACAAACAAATTGGGCCCTTCTGGTGCTGATTCCTGAGTAGGTACTTTTGTGTACATTCTAGGACCCTGTGAGTCTTTCCAACAGGCTCTCTTGTGGGGCTGGGAGTTTCTCCCACCATCACAACCCCCACAGGTTTTTCCAGTGAGAAGTTTTGAGGCTTTATTTGCTGGTGCTGGAACCCTGGATTGTGTGGCCTGCCTTGCTCCCTAGTTGTTCTTCCTGGTTTATCTTCACATGAATGTGTGACCACCTGGCCTTCCAGCCACAGCCTTGCCACTAATCCTCTCCACCCCTGGCTGCCCATCTCCACCCCTCTTACTGGTCTGGATGAACATTTCCTCTTTAACTTCTTGGTTGTTGGAATTCCATACAGTTCGATTTTGGGGCAGTTCTGGGTGGCTTTTGTTTAAATTTGTCATTGTCCTTCTTTTGGTTGTGCGAGGAGGTACAGTGTGTCTCCCTATGTCTCCATTTTGGCTGGAAGTCCATAATCACATACTTTAAACTAGACTTTAAATTGTCTTCTGAAAAGACACAGATTTTAGGTCACTGTGCATTCTAAGTAACCTTAACATTTTTGATAGATGTATAATCACATAGTATCACCTTGTGAGTTTTCAAAGTGCCTATTTCTTGTCATGTCAATCAGCCTTATAGAAACTAAGAAGTTATACTTAAGTTAAATTTCTGGCAAATGTAATTTGTGCAGTAGTATCACATTTCATTTTCTAAGATTTTCCTTGAGACAACATGCCAAATTTTGAAGTGGTATATGCCAGGCATAAAGAGCTGAAGGAATAGAAATCCCTTGCCCCAGAATTCAGACAGATCTCATCAATAATTTATTCAAACACTCCCACTATGCTCCAAGGGAAATAAGGCCTCAGGATACAAAAGGCTGTGTCCAAGGTTTTAAAGCTGACCCCGGGAAGCACCAACACGGCCCAGATTTAGTATCAGTGCTTTCTCCATGCCATGTTTGAATGTCGTTCTACTTCTGCCTGGAAATTTAGAAGCAGCCAGAGAAGTAGGATATAATTATAAATTTTCACAGGAGGAGAGTTACATTCTAATGTTAAGAATTTAATTTTATTTTCAATATGATACTTTAATTCATACGTTCAGCCATATTTTAAAGCTGCGTGCTCAGAATGTTTGGCTAAATTGAAATCACTAAAATGTGACATGAAGACTACTGCCTAGGAGTTAGAAAAACTTTCCTTTTCAATAAGATCATAGTTCCATTACTTAATAAATAAATTCCATATGTTATTATTGAGAAACAGTGAATGAGTGAAGTAATATGTCTCTGAAGAACATCACCTTCATAAACTACTATATGGGCCACATTTGTTCATGTATAAATAGATATAAATATAGATATAGGTATAGATTATACTAATTTCTTTTAAAGCTAATTTGGTAACAGGGACATTTGTGCACAATGAAGTAATTTTCCAGATTGAAATATAATCTCCATTTTCTAAAGTTAACCACAAGTGTGTAATCTTTCCTTTTCTTTCAAAATCAAAACAGTTAAGCAAAGTTTTAAATTTTTTCCTATGCTTTGCACATATGATGCTGTGGTTTCATGAATAGATTTGGTGTTGAACAAATATTTCAGACCATGACCCTTCCTGTATTCTATGCTGGTCGGTCCACACAGTAACTCTAGTGCATGTGTTAGGACCGTTCCCTTGCAAGCTTTATAAGAGAATAAGCATTTTATCAACTGCACTATTCATGATCCCTAGTGAAATGTAAGTATTGTTGAATGAGTTTATTAAAAGCTGTCAATGTAACCTAAATTGGTAATTATGAAGGATAGATATAAGGTGAAAAATTCCTAGAAAAAAACAACCACTTTAACGCTTTGGATGAGGAAAGATGAAGAGATTCCAGAACTGTAGCTTCAATGCTTGGTGTGGTAACGTGTAAAACCATGGGATGGGAAATCAGACAAATCTGGTGCAAGTCTAGAATCTGTCACTCTCTGGACATTAGTGTGTTATTTATTTTCCCTGAAAAGTATGTTCTTCTTTTGTAAAATGGGAACAATTATCCTAAATTCCCAGAGGCTGTGTAAGGGTTAAAAGTGATAGTATAAGACATCATCACAAAGACTGCCTCTAGGGTTCTCCTAAGTTTATTTCCCACCTTATTCTTTGTGTCCTTTTCTCTCACACTGAAGCCCCCAGTGACAAATACAAGAAATGCTCTCAGCTCTTCGCATCTCTTTTCACTGGCTATATCCTCTATCTAGAATGATCCACTCTGCTGACTTCTTGGCCAAATTGAGTGTTCTATAGTGCTACAGAAAAGAGGTTCAACATTATGATCCTTCTCCATCTAGAGAAAGAGAGCTGAAAAAGAAAGTACAAAAAAACTGAACTAGAAAATATATTCTTAAAAAGGTAATTTGAAAGTCAGTTGAGTGGAAGAGACAAGGCAGTGTTCTGGCACAGGACAGGAATCTGATTCAAAGTTTGACGAACTGGTGGAGAGTCTCCCTGCTATCTAGAAATAGAACATTTGCTCCTGCTCTTCTAAAAAACAAGTGGAGGTAGGGCAGCATCATCTGACTTAAAAAAAAAAAAAAAAGCTAACGCATAACATTCAATTTTGCCAGAAAACAAGGTGTGTAATGGGACTATGTGATTGGCCATTTAGAAAAAAAAAAAATTCTTTACACTAGACATGTATTTATTAGTAAAGTTATTTTAATAATTCAGACATTTAAGCATATATTGTGCCTGTCAACTTTAGAATTTCAAAGGGAATTTATTTTTTGTCTGTTTTTGTTTCTTAATGGATTTCAAATGATGATATTTAATTATTAGCCCTCCCCCCATTATTTGCCAAGTGCAAGACATTCATGTCTATATTGCCCATTCCTTGAAGTTTATCTAGCAGAAGGTAAACCTTTCATAAATGTGTCACAAATTAAAAATTGGTTTCCTTTGGGAACATAAGAAGAAAAAGAGCTTTTTTAGAGTGTACTTGATAAATGGTTAGGAAAATGCTTGCAATTGAGGAATTGTACTAACAAAAAAATAAGGATTTAAAAATCAAGATAAAGCACAAAAGAGCATTTCTATGCTTAATTTATTGGACTTATTTATTTTTTTGCTCCTGATTGCAATATGTGTTATTTAACAATTTTAGGAAATAATCCAACTTTTCCCTTGGAAAGATAATGTTGGAGAAAAACTACACAGCCTTTTATATGAATCAAGGCTGAGTTGTGGGTTGACTTGGGGTGTTATAGTTCAAATAGCAATTTGTGCTTTGTAGGTATAAAAATCTTTAAGATGGCTTCAAAAATGAATTACTGCACCTAACACCCATGAGAGTTCAGTCGTGTTATTTCCTTTTTATACCAACAAAACTTGGTCACAGAAGGTTAAATGACTTTCCCAAGGTTACTCTGTGAGCTAAAATCAAAACTGGAAACAGAGCCCAGGAGTTCAGGTCATTTTGATGATTCCTGGGTGCTGTTTGGTTACTGACAGATTGCCTACATTGTCTAGTGGCTCAAGAATGCAATAACATTTCTTTCTAATAATAGAGGTTACTATCTAATCTTAATCCTAAAATACAATTCTAAATTAGAAAATCAAGTGAAAATTTATAGGATTTATAAATAATATCAGCAAGCTTACTTCAGTTACTGTGTAGAGAGGGAATCCGTTTCTTCTATGGGGAGCACTCCACAGACAATATAACTATACATTTGAGAGTGCGACAGCTATTCATCAAAAACAAAACAAACAAACAAAAAATTAGCACACACCCAAGCATAGCTCTTGCTACTAGGCATTTTCAAATAAATTTTCAGCCAATGATTAGGTAAAAATCTATAAAAATTTCTATGTTTATGTTTTTATTTGATTGTCATTTTAATATAAATAATTCAACTTAATTTAACTAGTATTATTGAGCACCTACTTTTTTATTTTGTCTACTTAAAAAAAGTAAAAAAGTGTAAGAGAACAAGAAGTGATAAATATGATGGTGCCTTTCTAGACAGATTTGATAGGAAGACTCTTTAGAAGATTTCATTTTAGCAGAGATCTCAATGCAATGAGGAACTGAGCCTTATCAATACCTAGGTATTTATTTGTAGGAAAGAATGAAATGCTTTAAGAGGGAAGGGATGTAGAGTGTTCTAGGGATGTAAACAGACCACGAAAGACCAATGTGGACTAAGTCATGGGAAAAACTAGTTAGAAAAGAGATAACTGAAGAAGAGAGCTAGGTCACATAGAGCTGTATAGGCCGTATAAGGAATTAAAATTGAATTCTCAGCATATTGGAGAGCTGTTAGAAGGTGTTAAGCAGAGGATGATAGCAGTTTGCTTTTGGTAGAATTGCCGCTCTGGTAGACAAAAATGCAGGAGAGGAATAAGGATCAAGGTGGGAATGGTGACTTGCTAGGAGATGCTTACCGTATTCTAAAAATGTAGCCTGACTTTTGCTTCTGAAAAAAGTGAAGTAGATAAACTTCCTGATACCTCTGGTTAAGTAAACTAAAAACCTAGGGCATATGTATATATATGACAGAAAGTAGGGAGAATGTAATGTCAAATGATACAATGTTGAGCCCTCCAGGGTTTGTTTTTGCCTTATATGGCCCAGTTTGGATTATGGAGAAGTCATGAACTTGGAAATACCAATAGGTAGAGGAAAATTCTCTAGAATGTCTGCTTTCTCTAGCCAAATCTAGGAATGGACAGCCAAGCAAGAGGGAAAATTGTGGACAGAGACTCTTAGGTATTAAAAATATCTACTTTAGACAAACACAGAGAAACAATCTATTTTAGACAGATGCAGAGGGGGAAAAAAGAACAAACACTTACAGCCTCACCCTCACTCACACCAGCAAAGGCCAAGTAGAAACCTATTAAACGTCCACCTTTACTTACCCTGGTGTGAGGAACCCATTGAGGTGGCCTCAGAGAAGGCCAAGTGGCCAGTATGGTATTTCTTCCACACGTGCCAATAGCATGGTCCCCTTTCTGACCTTTTCCCCATTCCCCCTCCATTAAGACTATACAGGGAACCTGGATTTCTAGCCCCACTGAAGGCTAACAAGATATGTCTTTCCCTCCCCACTAGGATGGTATCAGAGGAATACTAGTGGAGAGTCAGGATTTTCATCACCGCTCATTACGAGCAAGACCACCCGTTTGTGGTGTTAGCGGAAGCCACGTGGTGGGACAGTAATAACTTGTTCCCACCCCTCCCAGTCAGAGTGGTATGTGTAGGTAGAGACCTAATGGGAGCCTGACCTCCCACTTCATTCTACTTAGTAGTAACAAAGAGACCCTCAAAATCCCTACCCTCCTCCCACCCTATCTCCAGAGACTGAATTAAATCTCAGCGTGTAAAAACTGAGGTGGTACTCCCCTTCACCCATCAGAGCAGTGTCAGCAAAGACATGCTAAAGCACAGGATTTAAGTAAGATCCAGAGTATTACAATATAGGGTCCACAATGTCTGGATTACAATCAACAATCACTCATTGTACTGATGAACAGGAGGATCTCAAACAGAAGGATAATCAACATAGGCCAACAATGAGATAATGTGAGTACTAAATTACCTCACAAAGTTTTAAAACAGCCATTATAAAAATATTTGAAGGAGAATTATGAATATACTTGAGAGAAACAAGAAATAGAAAGTTTCAGCAAATGCATAAAAATATAATGAAGAACCAAATGTAAATTATAGAACTAAAAAAATATAATAATAATAAAAGCTTAGTTGATGAGCTCAATAGCAGAATGAAGAGGTCATTCTCATGACAGATCAATATAAATTACCCAATATGAACAACAGGAAGAACATAGGGGAGAGAATGAACATAACCTCAGGGGCACATCGATTATAACAAAATATAAATCATTTGGGTCAGTAGAGTTTCATAAGGAGAAGAAAAAGAGGATGACACTTAAAAAGTACTCCAATAAATAATTGCTGAAAACTCCCCAAATCTGACACACAAAACAAAACAAAGAATGGTAATATTAAGCATAAACCTACATATTTAAGGAGGTGGATGACCATAAAATAGGATAAATTCAAATCTTTATCATGGCATGTTCTGTTTCTTTACACTGACATTGGTGGGTTTTGGTGTTTATTTTTATTGACTTTATTGGGGTGACAGTGGTCAGTAAAATTACATTGGTTTCATGTATACAATTCTATAGTACATCATCTGTATATTGTACTGTGTGATCCCGCCCCAAGTCAAGTGTTTTCCCATCAACATTTCCACCCCTTTACCTTCTTCTACCTCCCTCCAACCAACCATAATGAAACTTTTGAAAACTAAAGAAAAACAAAAATTCTTGAAAGTAGCCAGATAAATAAATCATTGCCTATACATATATGGGAAAAACAATTTGTATGACAGTGATTTGCTCATCAGAAATAATGGAAATCAGAAGGAAGCAGTGGGATATTTTTTAAGTGCTGAAAGAAAAGAACTGTCAACCTAGAGTTCTAGAGTGAGTGAAAATACTGTTTAGAAATGAAGGGGAAATCAAGATATTTCAGATGAAAGAAAATCAAGTGAATTTATCAATTGCAGACTTACTCTAAAAATGACAAAAAGGTTCTTTAACTATAAAAAAGAAAGGAGTTTTGAATAATAGGAAGATAGAAAACAGAAAAGTAAAATTATTGATAAATACAATAGACATTCTTTTGACTTATGAGTTTCTTAATTATGGGTGATGTTTCAGCAAAAATTATAAAACTGTTGATGTGATTACCAATGTATGCAGGTAAATGAATGATAGTAAAGGGATATAAGGCAGGCAAGCTTTCAATACTTTACTCCAACTGGCAAAATGTTGACACAATGGAATTTGTTGTTTATATACTAAGAGAATACTTAAAACAACCACTAAATATGTTAGACAAGGGGATACACAAAAAACACTAAAAAGAAATCAAAATGAAATTTTAAAAAATGTTTAAGAAAGACAACAGGAAGTAGGAAGAAGAACATAGAGAAACAATAATCAGAGAGAAAAAAACTAAAACATAAATAAAATGACAATTAATAATGTTGATATACAAAAAACTTTGTTAAATGAATTTTTAAAAATAAGTTAAATTTGGGATAAAATCTTAGCCAACTACATATCTGCCAAAAGAGCTATATCTGGAATATGTAAAGAACTCTCAAAACTCAATGATAAACAACCCAAGCAATTCAATATAAAATGTGCAAAAGATATGAAGTACTATTTAACATAAGATGATGTACAAATTGAAATTAAATGAAAATGTGTTCCACATCACTAGCCATTAGATAAACAGAAATTAAGACCATAGTGAGATATTACTAGTACTACACAGTGAGATATCTTTTAAAACAATCAACATTAAGAAGTGAAAATATCAAATACTAGCAAAGAGGTAAAGAAACTGGACCTCTCCTACATTGCTGCTAGGACTGTAAAATAGTCTAACCACTTAGAAAGTAATCTGGCTACTTCTTTTATAAAAAGAAACTTTGGCCCTGGCTGATGTGGCTCAGTGGATTGAGTGCTGGCCTATGAAATGATAGGTAACTGGTTCAGTTCCCAGTCAGGGCACATGCCTTGGTTGTGGGCCAGGTCCCCCCTTGCCAGTGAGAGTGAATAGATCAATGTATTTTATGCACATTGGTGTTTCTCTCCCTCCCTTTCTTCCTCCCTTCCCATCTCTCTAAAGGTAAATAAATAAAATCTTTAAAAAACAAGACACTTAGGGTGTGACCCAGACATTATACTTGGAAATTTATTGGAAAAAATGAGTAGTTATTTCTACAAAAATATCTGTGCACAGTTTTTCAAAACAGTGCTCTTCTGTTTGCCCAAACTACAGCAACTCCAGATAGCCTATGACAGAAAAAAAAGTAAATAAAGAAGAAACATAAGGATTCCCAAAGCTACACTAACCTTTTTCCCCTAATTTTCTAAATTTTCCCATTTGAGTGAAAGTGTCTCTGCCTCAATCTCCAAATCTTTTTTAATTGTTTTTAGAGGAAGATTATTTATCTACCTATCTATCTATCTATCTATCATCTATTTATTTATAAAAATAGCGGAAGGGAGGGAGAAAGAGAGGGAGGGAAGCATCAACGTGTGGCTGCCTCTCATGCGCCCTCTACTGGGGACCAGGCCTACAACCCAGGGATAGACCTTGACTGGGAATCGAACCAGTGACCTTTTGGTTCACAGGTCAGTGGTCAGTCCACTGAGCCACACCAGCCAGGGCAGTCTCCAAATCTTTATAAGCAGACCTGCTAGTAAACAAAGGACTCTTCATTTAATATTTACCAAGACTTATACTCCTTAATGAGTCAAAAGTAATTTCTATTTTTATTTAAGGCATAATTTAACAAATTAATATTACCAACAATGGTTATAACATTTAGTTAATGTGCCATTTTAAGGAACAAACTTTATTATTCTATAAGTATCATAAATTTAATATTTTTCACTACACACAATGTGAGTTAAATTACATAAAGGATTTCATAAAGGAAAAATCCTTTTATTATAATTTTCTGTCTTTACTATAACATTCATTTAAAAATATACATAAATGATGAAAGGTATATTCAAATTTTTGGCTAATTTAGTAATCTGATTCAATTTAATAGGTTAAAGTGTAAAGTATACTAATTTCATTATAAATTTTATATGATTGTTTAACAAATTTAGATACTTGTATGCATTGCAAGGAAAAAAAAAAGGCTTATAATTTCCTAAACTGATTCTCTCTTTTTTTCTTTCTCAAAACATAAACACAATCACACATACATGCACACACAAACACAAGTAGATGCACCAACATATTTTTTCTTTTCTGGTAAAGATAGCTGCAAAATTTTACTTTCCTGTGTTCTCCGTTTCTGACAAGGGAACTTATTTCTCAGTTCTAGTCCTGATTCGATACAAGCAATGATGCATAGAAATGCAGTTGCCATGACAACTGTTCCACAAACTTAAGGCAAACCCATATCATAGTACCTGCTCAGTCTGCTGCTCAGCAGACAGATTGAGATCCCAGGTTCTTGTCCTTTTTGTTTGTTTGTTTGTTTGTTTGTTTCTGACTTTTCTGACCAGAGGAATTCATTTTAGCATAGATAAGACAAGGTGTTTGTTTGTTTGTTTGTTCATTTGTTTTTAATCAAAGTTACTAGTAGATTACTTTTTGTATTCAAAATTCTTTAACCTCTTAAATGTAGAAGATTTGTAGTAAGACAGTAACTCACTTAGAATCCATGAATACTTATAGACTAAAACAGAACAATAAAAATAGGAATGATTTAAAAGTTAATGATACATATAAATTCTAAAAAGTTTTTTAAAACAAAGTTGCATACATTATTGGATATTTGAGGTGCTTCTTAATATTTAAATAGCTGAAGCACTGTTATATTTTACCTTTATTTTCAAAAAGGTTGTGATTTCAAGAATGTAGTAGCATGCACCTGAGTAAGGAGAGAGTGTAACTGAAGATGTGAGTTTAGTCTGCACTAGGGTTGAGTGGTTGGATTGTCATCAAGAACCATTTATTAGAGGCTTAAGAGCAACACCTGTTATGGGGTTTGAGAGTAGTTGAGAGAAAACTGTACATAGCAATTTCCCCTCATCACTTACTAAGATAAAGGAGAGTGAAATCTTTTCTTCCGAAACATAGGTCAATGAAACACAAAGTAGCTTAAATAGAAAAAAAAAAAAAAAAGAAGTGAGCAGTTCAGAAGAAAAAATATTTGAGAAAACTAAAGATAGATAAATATCATGAAATTTACATTTTAATACCTATTAGTTTATAAAATTACATTTGTAAATTCAGATTAGGTACTAAGAGCTCAGCAAGAAACCTCATTGAATTCCGAAAGTACTATCTATGCTCAAAAACCAGGAGCTACAAATGACATTTTAAGAAGTTGAAAGGTACTATGAGTATTTAGAGATCATAAAAACAGTGCTAGCTATCTGAAAAAAATCTAAAATTTTGATTATTATTTTTGAAAATTAATATATTGTTATTATTTTCACTGAAGTTCAAAGCAATATAGATATTTTATACACAAATTGATTCATACCACAATGCAGAAAAGTAATATATAACAATTAGCTTATACTCACTTAATCTTTTTAAAAGATTGTTGAAAAACTGTTCTTTTAAAACTGAAGAATACATTTAACTGCTTAATGGTCAGTGAACTTTAACATGTTTTCTCTTTTTTTTTACTAAAATAATGTATGAGAATAACTTCAGAGGACAATTTGATACAGGCTTATTTGGCAGAGAAACACAAAAATTATATGGAATTATACTTGTTCCATTTTATAATATTGTAACCCACTCTTCTCATTTCTTTAAATTAATTTATCATTGTGCTTTTTACCAAGTTTTATCCTGAAATAATATGTAATATGTATTACCAGAATCTAATGGTTGATATTTAAGTACATTGGTTTTAAAACTTCTTTTTTTTGGTAACAAAAGAACTACTCATTCTGTGCATGCTTCTAGTCTTGGGAATCTTGTCTATTTTGCAAGTCATTGAGGCAATTACAACTTTTCTCACTAAACCGGTTCTTAGCTTCTTGCTCTACTCCACCACTCCACAAAGATGCTATTAGCATGCTAGGTCCTATGCTTAGCCCTAGATGTATGACATATTTAAATGTTTGCAATGAATCTTGAAGGTAAGCATATATAGCTAGTTTATAGACTGTGATAACATGTTATTACATTATAGTCTTTATAACATGTTAATGATATGATCAGAATTCAAGCCCACTTCTTTCATATTCTAAATTGTGTCCTCTTTCTTCTCTATGCTCTGAACCCTGATGATACGTTTGCATCTTCTTGTTTCACTTATTCTTTCCATTGTTATATTACCATGTTTATGTTTTGTCAGTCCTCCCTAGATGGAATTGGAAAACCATTTTCTGTTTAGCTTTATATTTTGTGTTGCCTAGCATAATACCTTGACAGTAGGATAGAAGTGCTCTAGTGAAACTAGGGAAACTACAGCTTCCAATTAAATAGCTTTTGATGCTCTTTTCTCCAGCAGGAATTAGACTGTTGTTAGGTGTATCGCTACTCAGAGCAGCCAGTTCACATCCAGCTCAGGATCCTGATTGATTTTCTAACATCGTCTGAAAATACTGCAGAGGAGTGCAACCTGGCCATGCCTGGCATTTGGGAACCGCTACGTTAGACCTCATTCTTCCTTAACAGTGGCTTAGCCCTTGCCTAAGGAATAGGGAAAATGATGATTTCCCTAGACATACTTATCTGGGATGTATGAATTATACATATGAAGTAAGGTTTGCCACAGATTATGTGTAACTGACATCCTCAAAATCTCAGTTGCTTTCACCAATAGTTTTTTTTTTTCCTCACCCAGGGATCCTGGGACCTGCTGAGGTGACCCTGCTTTGATGTGTATCAGGTTCCAAGCTGGGCTCCTCACGTCAGAGTCTGGGTTCCAAGCTGAAAGAGTCCCTCCTACCTAACAGTGCTGCCAGCACAGCTGCTTAGAAGAGCTCAATAACAGCTGTGGTGCTTCCCAAAGCCTCTGCATGGAAGTGCAATGCTGTCAATTTTGCCTTTATTCTCCAGGCCAAAGCACTGTACCGGATAAACCCAGCATTTGAAATTTCAAGTATCCAGCTTCACCTCTATCAGGTTCAGGTGTAATATGGAGAGTCAGTGTTTGCTGGCCAATCACAGATTCTACCACAGTCTGTCATTTTGGTCACGGAAGATCACTGTTCATATTCCTTCATTCTGCACACAGTATGTATCCAGCCTTCCCTAAAGAAGACATCATGGAATTTTCATCAAAACATTGTATACGCCACAAAACCCAGAACCATATTATAGTCTTCGCATTACTCCAGGTGTGAGTTACCTGCTCCCGTTTTACACATTCACACTTTCACCATAAAATACTGAAAAAGAGCCAAAATAATTCAAATAAATACTCCCATTCAGAAGAAAAGGAGGTGACCCCTAGCAGTACTAATTGCTGCAATCCTAAATACTGTTAATCTAATATTAAGAGGCTCTGCAACCTAGGAGTACCAAATATTCCTAGGTGAGGCGTGCTGTTGCTCCCAGGAAGTTGCCCTTGACTCCTTCCTCTGAGACATCTTCCTTTTTCTTTCTCCTCCTTTGCCAACCTCAAGATAGACTTGGAAAATATCTACTTCTGATTATCTGACCAGAATACTCAAGCTGTTTTCTGCCTATAAAAAAGATAATAAACTAAACACAATTTTACATTTTGAATTGTCATAGTCTCTTTTAATCACACTTCCATCAAAAAAATCTAATCACCTCTATATGCTTATAACTATATATACTACTAAATATATGTGTGCATTTATTTATTTATTTATTTATTTAATAAGCTCAATCACAGCTATTTTGAGATTATCAGTCTTCCATAAACCTCCACTTTGACCTCTTTCATTGAGTCATTTGGTCCAACTAAAGGATTTACTAGGGCTTTTAATCCAATCATGATTTTAATATTTTATTTATTCATTTCTAGAGAGAGGGCAAAGAAGGAAGAAAAGGAGAGAAACTCAGTGAGTGGTGGTCTCTCATGCACCCCCAAATAAGGACCTGGCCCACAACCCAGGCGTGTGCCCCAGCTGGGAACTGATTTGGCGACCCTTTCATTTCTCAAGCCAGTACTCAATCCACTGAGCCGCACCAGCCAGGGCCAATCACAATTCTTAACAAATGTCTTATGGCTTAAAGTATATCTGAATTTTGTCTTTTACTGGAAAAATATGGACAGATAGCATTTCATTTTGTATCCCTCCTAATCTTGGAATTTCTAGATTCTTCCTCCCATCCTCTTTCACTGCTTCAAAAAGAACAATTTTTTCCTGACTTCACCTACTCTTTATAGTACTTTGTACAATGCCATTAATAAAATACCATCCACCTAGTAATTTTCTTCTGAGACGTTCTTTAATTAAATGTATATTTTGCCTCTCAAATATTCTAGGACAAAAGGTTTACCAAATATTTTGTAACTATATAACACGACCATTATCAGTTCATCCTCTAAAAATGGATTTCTCATTGTTAGCCACTTGGCTTCAAAGCCAATCCCAAATATTATGGGTTATCTTAGCCTTAGTGATAAAGTTACTGAACAACATCAAAACTTTTTATATTGTGCACTTTGAAAATGTTCCATGTTAGGTAACATTAAAGGCATCTGAGAGCACAGTAACTGTTACGGTAGAATTGCAATATTGCTTTTTGGTATTGTTACCCTCCACCCTTCCTGCTTAATGGAGTGCAATCGAGATATTACAGTATTTATGTTCATATCTTATCTTGGTTTTGTTACTGCAAAATTCTGTCCTGTAGAAATGTGTACTTTCCCAGAGCCATGAAAACAAGAAATGAGCAACATTTCCTTTGAACTGATTCTAAAAGGGCTTTGTGCTCCTATATCCTTAGGCAGATTTTTACACCTAAGCAAGTCACTGTATCTCTGTGCCTTCTTATTTTGTCTCTGTTCATCCAGATCAGTGTTCAGGAGTGTAAACTTTGTAAATGAGAAACAGTGCTGTTTTCTACCTTGTGAAAGTGCTATATATTTTAAATTTTTTGTTCAATTACAGTTTTTCCCCATTTTCCCCCATAACTCTCCCCTGCTCTGCCCACCCCCCTCTCCCACATTCAATTCTTCCCCCACCCCATTGTCCTTGTCCATGGATCCTTTATACACGTTCCTTGACTTGACCCTCCCCTTCTTTCCCATTATCCCCCTCCCCCACCCCTCTGGTCACTAGCAGATTGTTGTTTATTTTCATATCTCTGGTTTTATTTTGCTCATTAGCTTGTTTTGTTGATTAGGTTCTGCTTATAGGTGAGATCACGTGGTATTCATCTTTCACCCTCTGGCCTATTTCACTCAGCATAACGCTTTCCAGTCCCATCCATGCTGTCTCGAAGGGTAGGGTTTCCTTCTTTCTTTCTGCTATGTATTTTGAAAACGGACAAAATCAGGGGTGTCAAACTCATTTTCACCAGAGGCCACATCAGCTTCACAGTTGCCTTCAAAGGGCTGAATGTAATTTTAGGACTGTATAAATGTAACTACCCCTTGACTGTTAAGTGAGAGCTCAGCACTGCCACCAGGTAGAAACAAGGTGCCAGGTGGATAAAACAGGGTGGAGGGCTGGATTTGGCCCACGGGCCTTGTGTTTGCCACCTCTGGTCAAAATACAATAATAGTCTTTTTAAATGCAAAGAAATATTGTATACCATGTGGTTCTCTTGCTCAGTTTAGTATTTTATATCCACTGTTGTATTTAAGAATATTCCATCATTACAATCACTTTAAACTACCAATTGTATTCACATTATAAGGTGCCTGATACATGCACAATAAATAGCATAAATTCAACTACTACTGTTACTTAAAATTCTTTTAAGCAAAAACTGAAGTCCTTTTCACATTATAGAATATTGTTAAATGAACAATTTAGTAATCCCATTCTTCCATCTCTTTTTTATATTATATTTTGCTCCCATTTTTCAATAATTCATCCTTCAGTGCACAATTCAAATGGTGTCTCCTGTCCCTCCTACCCAAACACACATACAAGATGGGGCAAAAGTAGGTTTATAGTTGTTCATGTGAAAAATAATTACTAATTAACAATACAAGAATAAACTCTTGTGTAGTTGCAACTGGAAACCTACTTTTTCCCCACCCTGTATATACACACACCTCTAAGTTCTTAAGTGATAGCATCTCTTTCTTAATAACCTTTCAATTTTTAGCAACTTTGCCTTTTATTAGATTCCTGAATAACTTTGCCTTTTATTAGATTCCTCATAAATACGATTGTATTATTTTTACTCATGAGGACACAAGAGCCCAAATTAGCTAAGTGACTTATTCAAGATCATTATCAACTAGTGGCAGTAATAGAATAACAATCCAAATACACTGAGTCTTAATTCAATATTTCTTTATGTGTAATACAGGACTAAATGCAGTACACAAATGCAGGTTAGAACTTTGTAAAATCACACCATATTTGTAAACCCTTAAAACTGAATGCCTGAAAAATGTCTCATGCTTTCTAATTTGACTACATGTAATACCATTTTGTGTGCTGTACAGTTTTGTTTTAAAACAAGCCATACAATCCCATCAATTTTATGTCATCCTGCATCTTTTCTTTTTAGTTTTTCTAGTTTCAACGATACTTTTAGCTCTTACAACATGTTGAAACCACCGTGATCTGTGACTGTTTTAAAATTCTATGAGGAAGAGAATTTCTATGTGTACCTTCTTTTGGTGCTATCAAATATTTATTTATCTAGATTGTTTATTTATTACTGATCCTGTTATGCTTTAACAGAGGATCTCTTTTAACATTTAAAAAACAAACAAATAAAACCACTGGCAGCCAAAAGCGTATCCTCTATGCCTTTAAATTCAGAATCTTCTTGTGGTGAGCAGGGCATTTCGGATGTGCCAGAGCAAGGTCAATGTGAGGAGACAGGGCTTGCTCTGCCTTTCCTGAGCCTTCAAAATATTTCACCTGAGTCAGTGCTTTAGGGACTTGTGCTCTATACTAGCATCGGGGCCTCCACTGAGAATATTCTGTCTCTGTTATTTTAGCAGACTGAGCAATCTATGGCTGGCATAAAGATGATCACAGAAAATTTATATGTGTTAGGCAATTTAAGTACTCCAAAATGCTTTCAAATTGAAAAAAGGTAAAAAATATATATATAAGAATACTTGGGGATGGTCATTGTTTACAAAGTGGTGTTATGATCTGAATTCAGATGGTATCTTTCTAGTTTACCTTCTCTTAATTGGTATATATGCAAGAGTTGGGTGTGTATTTAGGGTGGAAGACTTAAGTTACATAATTGATTACTCCAGAAACTAGTACTTAATTATTCCATGCATATTCTTATTCAGATGTTTTGTTCAGTAGTTAAGAGCATAAATAGGGAGAAAAGAAGACTGGACCCCATTACATATCATGTACCAGAATTCTTAAAGATAAGAAATAAAGAAAAGAAATAAATGAAGTATCAACCTGAGCATCTATATTGATCCATAACTTAATTCCACCTCACAATTAATTAAAGAAGATAGCCGCTTAGAGCTGTGATCTGCGTTTTGAATAAGCAAATGAAGTCCTTGATCCTCATTAGCACATCTTAATCATAGATTATATTTAAAATATCCATGAAAGCCCTGGCCTGTATGATTCAATGGATTGAGTGCCCATCTGTAAAGAGAAGGGTTGCTGGTTAGATTCCCAGTCAGGGCACATGCCTGGGCTGTGGGCCAGATCTCCAGTAGGGGGCGTGTGAGTGGCAACCACACATTGATTTTTCTCTCTCTCTCTCCTTCCCTTCCCCTCTCTCTAAAAATAAATAAATAAAATATTTTAAAACGTAAAATATCCATGACAAATCCTTGTTTACCACTGTATAAAATTCTGGGCCTCATTTAGTAAAGTTAGTCAAAAGGCTTGACTCTAGTTTACCTGAACCACACCTTCAAATCATGGAGATAGGGAGGCTTTGGTATTGTCTGAACTGGTCAGATTCCTGCAGGGTTATGTGAAATTCACATGTATGCAAATTTCAGGCTCTACATTAGAAATATATAAAAGTCTTCATGGGACTTTTATAAAGTATATAAATAATATATCTGAAGGGCCTGTTTGATATTAGAAAATCAGAAACTATGAGCTAGTATTATCCCTGAGATAGTCTTTCATACCAGAGTGGCACAAGAAGACTCGTCAGGAGGTCAGAAGCTAACAGGGTTGGGCTGTGTTTAAGGATAGTAATTGCATATCGACAACCTTCATAAGCACACCTTCCTAAATTTGATCCTTGTAAGACTGTATCTGTGCTGTGTGAATTATCTTTCAAACATCCTCTCACAATTATCCTCCTAAGTAACAGAGAGAGAAAGAATAAATTCAATTCTCCCAGTTCAAATCTTACAGTGGAGCAGTGACTGTTAAATATTTCTGGACTAACTAAAGAGACAGTTTCAAGAATACATTATAATGAGGGAAAGCAGAGAGGGTTTCTGTAAGGAAAAAAATGACAAAGACGCTTTTTATTTTATCTTGGTGAAATGTTCACGGCAGGCAAGCCTTCCCAGTTTTCTTTCCGTCTCCCCTCCCCCCTTACTCACCCTCCATCTCCCTGTCTACTTAATAATTACAATTCAGAAGTGATATGGCCATCATGGAATGTAAATGGCCACTTTTCTTCCCATTAAAACATTGTCAGACTTATAAAATTATAAAATTAAAATTGTCTTATTTAGCTGGGTCATTTACTAATTCCGTTTAATGGAAAAATGTCTCCATACATTAAATCAGCTAAATTTGCTGCTTCTCTTTCTCTCTCTCTCTCTCTCTCTCTCTCTCTCTCTCTATATATATATATATATATATATATATATATATATATATATATATATATATATAAAGCTTCTGTTAATCAGAGTACTCCAAAGAAACAGAACCAATTACATATACACACTTATTTGAAGAAATGGCTCCTGTGATTTATAGCGGCTGAGGGTCCATTGATCTACTGTGTGTCTCTAGACCCAGGAAAACTGGTGATGCACTCGTCTGAGTCCAAAGGCCTGAAAACCAGAACAGCCAAAGGTGTTGTTAAAGAACAAAGTTCAGCCTAGTATATTTGCAGAACTTACTGGCTCTTTCAAAGAATTAGTGAACCTGGCACCATCCTATTTAGCAACTGGAAGGGCACATAGAAGGGTTGTCTTTATAGGCAGGAAAGTGTGGAGGGGAAAAGAAAAGAAAGGATTGTTTTTAGGCCAGATCATCTTCTTTTGAGGGGAAGAAAATGGCAAAGGTTTTATCTTATCAAGTACATTACCTCATTAGTATTGATCAGGAAATCCTAGATTGATAGTTTTAAAGTCCCACTCCTAGGAGAAGCAGAAATTTCAATTAGGTTAGTTATTAAGTTTTGGTTTGATGACATGGTTTATCAAAAGTGACTCCTTTTTTGCTGTTGCTTCCTTCTTTAAAAATGAGATGAAATGAAATGAGATGAGATGAGATGAGATGTCCCAGCTCAGTATTAGGGCAGGGAAAAGGGGAATTCTTCCTTTGTCCCTCATTTTACTCAAGCCCTGGTTAGATTGGATGATATTTATTCATTGGAGCTGTCAATCTACTTTACTGGGTCTATCAATTCAAATGATAATTTCACCCAGAAACATCTAACAGATAAGTAGAAATAAAATCGAATGTTGTTATCCTCCTTCCAGTTAAGGTTTAACATAAAAATCATTATGAAGCACATCTACAGTATCTAAAAAGCTACATCATATATATTTGCAACTAATTAAGTCATGATAATCATTTTTGTAATATTTCTGATTTATTAAATTATGAAAATATAGGTTCAATTTATACAATTTATGCAATAATGAAAAAGCAACACCACTGCACATTTAAATCTGTGCAGACCTCCTTAGGGGGTGATTAATAATATTATCATTATAAAAGTACATATTTTTCCTTTGCAATTAGCCTTCACACATAGTTTTATTTTGATATCAAAAAAGTTATTATGAAAAATTGTATAACACAAATGGGACAACCTAACATATTGTGACATCTAATTGTGGCAAAGCATCATCTACACTTGCTACAAATGTTGAACTGTTAGATATAAATTTTCATGTGCAGGCAATGTGGAGGGCATGCAAGCAGTTAAACAACAATATGTGGAAACATAATGTCATATTGTGAGACTTTATGGAGAATTATCCTAGTTGCTCAACAAAATTAATGTCATGGATAAAACTTGAAAGGCTCATTTGGGGAATTAAAGTGACTCTAGGTTAAAGGAGTTCAAACATATGCAACAAACAAATGCAGTCTGTGAACCTGATACATTCTGTTGTTAAGTTAATAACAGAATAAAATGTATTTAGGACAAGTAGGGAAATGTAAATATAAATTGAGATGGTGTTATGAAAGTATTGTGTATTTTCCAGGTGGTGAAAATGGCATTAAATTTATGTTATAAAATGTCTTTATTCTTAAGAAATTTTACAAAAGTATTTGGTAGTGAAATATTAGGGTGTTCTTGATATACTACCAAGAGTTTCAGTAAATAGCAAGTACGCGTGTGTGTTATGGGGAAGGGGACACATGAGGATCTGTGTTGGGTGCATGTAAAGTGACGGCATATGTAACAAAATTTTAATAATGAATCTGGTGACGGGTATGTGAGTATAGTATTTTTCAACTTCTTAAGGTGTGGTAGATCTCAGAGCTTGAACAATTTTAAAATAAAAAGCTTGCAAAAACACTAGACTGACCTCTCAAAAATATGTGAAGGAAGATATACTTTTCTAACATCCTAAGGTTTTAGTGGACAACGGTATGTGAACAAGACATTGAAGAATGTTCTTTGTACAGAGGAGCCCTTTAAGAGAGGCTATAGATGCTTATCCATATGGAAAACAGAATCCAAACTTCAATGTAAACAAAACAAGATGCAGTTCTGGGCTTGTGATGTAGTTTTACACAATATAGATTTTATCTTATGAAAAATTTTAATAGAGTTACAGTTCACCAGATTGCTTGCTTTATAAACTAGGCATCAAGGAGAGCATGAAATTAAGGCATAAAGTGGCTTGAGCTCCAACATATGCTTAGAGAATAACTTCACATCTGTCCATTTCAGATGGCAGCATATGAATAACCAGCTCTGTGCTTTGCTAAATTTATCTAACCTCACTGTCCAGTCCGCTAATTTGCATACATTAAAAAATCAAAGATATTTTCTTGTATTCTTCACCTCTTTAGACTTAAAATCATGTAAATAGTGATTTTAGGATAAATCTAAATAATAACTGATATTTTATCAGTTCTTCATATGAATATCCACCATAGTTTATTACAGAAAAAATATTATTTATTTTCTTAACATAAGAGTACAATAAAGAAAATGACATAATATTTTGGTGTGCTCTCTGTTTGACACCATCCCAATAAGCAGATGTCATTAGTTACAATAGTGACAAGAGAAAAAAACTGCAAGAATCAGATCAATGGAACACAATGGAGAACCCAGAAATAAACCTATATAATAATAAACTGATTTTTGAGAAAGGACCAAAAGCATTACAATGGAACAAAGACAATCTTTTCAACAAATGATGTTGCAACTAGACATAACATGTCAAAATTATGAATTGCTATTTATATCCTTCACAAAAATTAACTCAAAATGCATCACAAACCTAAATGTAAAATGCAAAACAATAAAACTCCAAGAAGAAAACAGAAGAAAATCTAGGTACAGTGATAACTTTTTAGATGTGGTACCAATGGCATGAGCTATGAAAAAAAGAATTGATAAACTGGACTTTCAAAAATTAATATTTCTGTCTCATTAAAGATACTGTTGAAAGAATGAAAAGCCACACCCTGGGAGAAAATATTTGCAAGTGACATATCTGATATTTTTTAAAAATCTATTATCAAAATATACAAATAACTTTTAAAACTCAACAATAAGAAAACAAACAACCCACTAAAAAACTGTACAAAGACCTTAAGAGATACTTGGTCAAAGAGAATACAGATAGCTGATAAAAAATAAATGTATGAAAAGATGCTTTCCATCATAGGTCATCGGAGAAGTGTATATTAAAACACATTGGGATACTAGTATACACCTATTAGAATAGCAAACACCCAAAACGACTGACAACACCAAATGGCACTAAGGATGTGGAACAACAGGAACTCTGGTTCACTGTTGAGAGAAATGCAAAATGACATAGCCAGTCTGGAAGACAGTTTGGCAGTTTCCTATAACACTAGACATATTCTTACCATATAATCCAGCAATCGCACTCCTTGGATTTATACACAGGAATTCAAAATGTATGTCTATTGAAAAACCTGCATATGGATGTTTCTAGGAACTTTATTTATAACTGCCAAAACTTTGTAGCATCTGAGGTGAATGGTTAAATAAATCACAGTATGTCCAGACAGTGGAATGTTTTTCAGTGTAAACATCAGGTAAACTGTCAAGCCATAAAAAGACATGGAGGAAACTTAAATGCATATTATTAAGTAAAAGAAACCAATCTGAAAAGCTACATATTGTGTGATTATGACTGCATGCCATTCTGAAAAAAATCACATCTATGGAAAGAGTAAACACATCAGTAGTTATCGGGTGTTGGGAAAAGAAAGGGACGAATATGCGCAGCACAGAGTATTTTTAGGTCAATGAAACTAATAAGTATGTTACTATAAAGGTGAATTGATGTCATTATGGATTTGTCCAAATCTACAGAATGACGGCACATAGTATACTCTAATGTAAATGATGGACTTTGAGTGATAATTGTTAATGCAGATTCATGAGTGGTAGCAAATGTATCATTCTGCTGAAGGCTTTTGGTAATAGAGGAGGTTATGCAGGGCATGCACAGGAAATCTCTCTGTAGCTTCTGCTCAGTTGTGCTGTGGACCTAAGATAGTTGTCCAGAGCAGAGTCTATTAATGTGTGTAGATAGATATACACATACATACAAAAACAGAGAAAGAGACAGTTGAATCAGTGTAATCCAATATTAGGGTAAAACAGTAACAATAGAAAACTCTATTGATATCTTAGTAACATTTTAGTAAATACAGAAAGGTACTTTTGCTTATTATAGTCAATAGGTTTGGGTGCCTTTATGTACCTTGATTAGCTGTGTGCTAGCATTCGGAGATGAAATCCATAGTTCTTGCCCTCCAAGCAGTCTCAGGATATAGAGTGAGATGGATGAGTTAGCCAAAAATGAGAGGACAGGTCAGTGTGGTGATGTTAGTTCAGCATCCGGGGTGCTGCACACTGAGAAAAATGCTTAATCTCTAACTTAAAGGCAAACAAAGGGCACTACAAAAGTCCTTTCAAGGAAGTGCAATTCTATGAGTCTTGAAAGACTGAGATGAAAGTCATGTAGTAGAGGGAGAAAGGCAAAAAAATAAATGTGGATCTTCTTCAAGCCACCGCAGCTGGCGAACCATCACATCGGTGCCATTGCAACTATTTGTCTTGAGTCTCAATTTTGCTATTGATGCTGCCAGGTAATTATTTGCATTTTCCTTAAACATATATTTTTCTCCATGTAAATTATTAAAGAATTTTGACATTCAGGAGAGAGTAAAATGTAGTGATGATATGATGTCAAATCACCTGGATTCCCTCCAGCAACATTTACAGACTGTAACCAGTTATTTACCTTTGTTGATCAATTTCATCATTTGTAAAGTAAAAGTGATAATAGCACCTACTTTTGTAAATTTTTGTTAAGTCCAAAGACATAGGATTTTTAAAGCATTTAGCACATCATCTAGCCTGGAGTAAGTTATTCAATAAACATTAGTTATTATTGTTCTTTCACCAAATCTGCTGCCCCTCAGCTAGTGCCTGCTGTTGGTACATGACAATACCTGTTGCTTCACGGAGATAAGCGAGGCCAGCTAGTGAGGAAGCTTTCTCTTCTCACTACACGCAGGGTGTCTGAATTTAGGGCCTGAACTCATAAAGGCTTCCTCAGTTCTGTAATCCAGGTCCTCCTTCCTCTGGATTCTGGGTGTTCTCTTCCTGTTGGCTCCTTTCCCCAGCCCTACTCCATTATTTCTTTTTCCTTTTGGAATTTCAACTCATTTCTTTCTTTTTTTATTTTTTAACGTTTTTATTAATGTTCAAATACAGTTGTCTCCATTTCCCCAGAACCACTTCCCCCCCTCACCCTCAGTCTTACCCTCCTTTGGCTTTGTCCATGGATCCTTTATACATGTTCTTTGATGAACCACTCCCTTCTTTCCCACTCCCCTCCCCTCTGGTTACTGTCAGTTTGTTCTTTATTTTAATGACTCTGGTTATATTTTTCTTGCATGTTTGTTTTGTTGATTAGGCTCCACTTATTGGTGAGATCATCCCATATTTTTCTTTCACCTCTTGGCTTACTTCACTTAGCATAATGCTCTCCAGTTCCATCCATGCTGTCATGAGGGGTAGGAGCTCCTTCTTTCCTTCTGCTGTGTAGTATTCCATTGAGTAAATGTACCCAGTTTTTGGATCCACTCATTTACTGATGGGCAACCAGGCTGCTTCCAGCACTTGGCAATTGTAAATTGTGCTGCTATGAACATTGGGGTGCATAGGTTCTTTGGAATTAGTGTTTCAGGATTTTTAGGATATAATCCCAGCAGTTGATTTCCAACTCGTTTCATTCTTACTTGTTCTCTTCTATAAACTTTTAAACACCTCATAGTTCTTCTGTCTGAAAACACTAAAATATTACTAAACACTTAATCCCTAGATTAAGATGCTTGTCTCTAGCTATACCTAAGGGCAATCTTCATGGTTTAATAATGTTGCAGGTATTATTTATAATTGTCTCCCCATTTTTTGGAATTTAACCTTAGGTTGTGACACTTCACTAACAAAATTACCATTAAGATACTAATGACATACATAAGAAAAATCCAATGAAAATTTATTTCAAAATATTTCACCAGCTTCTGTAACATTTAGTCAGTTGATATCACCATTATGTTTGAAATGCTTTCATCCATCAGTTTTAGTGGCAGCGATTGCCTCTGGTTCTCTCCTGTCATTTGGGCTTCACTGCTTTCTCTTCCCTTTAGCATCAGAGTCCCTGAGGTCCTCTTACTGTTCTCACTTTACAAACCATCCTGAAGTGACCACATATTGTTAGTTTCAACTCCTAACTATATGCTATTGAGTCTGAAGTACTTATGCGTACTTCCAACTACACAATTCAACAATTGAACCAAGTATATTTCTCCAATCTTGTCCTTTTCTTCTTTCTTTCAGCCTCTCTATATGGCACAGTCATCCCCCACGTCACATAAGCTCTAAACATCAAAATCACTTGAAAAGTTTCTCTCTTTAATACTCTAAACTCAGTCACTAACCCCCATGGATTTCTCTTCCCCATGTGCTGAGATAAGGTCCTCATTACTTTGGGTTTGTACTGCCATCTCAGTGACTTAATTAGCCTTGAAGAATAGGGAGCATGGTGGGTAAGGGTACCCCCCAATTTCTGAGTTCAATTCTGGACTCTGCCATGTTATAGCTATGGGACACTGGACAGTTTACTTTATCTCCTATTTCTCAACTTTTGAATTTTTTAAATGGGGATAGTCATATTGCCTATATCATAAGGTTGTTGTAATAATTACATTCACATACACAAAATCCCACCTGGCATAGAATAAATGCTTTATAAGGATTATTTTATCTTTCCTTAAATATAGCTTTCAAGATGCATGTATTTTTTTCACAATTAAAACACTTTATGATTTCACCCCCACCCTTAAGTTATTTCAGTTATCTCTCGCCCCTCCCAGAAAGAGTCCTGAGACCCAGAGACAACATTAAACTTGAGCCCTATGTAATGTTGTATATTTTTGGTTTTGTTTTTGTTTTTATTTCCAGACTTTCAGTTCTGTTCCCTTTGCTTTTTTTAACATTCGCATTGTGTGTGTATTGCTATGGGTCACTAGGGTAGCATCAAAGAACTGAAGAAGATTTTTCTGGGGTGAAATAGTATTGCACTTTAAGAGGGAACAGCGGGATCAGGGCAGACCTGCCTTTCTGAGGGAAAGATAAGTCCTATGCCTGAACTTTTCTAACAACTGGATTTTCTTACTTAGAATTATTGTAACAACACTATCTATCTGTTCCTGGAAATACTGTGACAACATTATCCGTTTGATATGCACTTGTAAAAATAATATCAGGACAGTGACGTTCAGAGCAAAACTCTCAAGATAGAAATTGATCCATCTCTTGGAGCCAGTAGCCAGCATTGATAGCTAATAGAGAAAACCTATCCCAACAATTACTCTTTCTTCTTTCTTCTCTGTCAAAACTGATGCTCTTCAAAATGGAAAGGGCAGAAAAGATATTGGCTAAGGCAAATAAAATGCCAGCAAGGGAAGAAAGATCGTAAACAACTACTCAAAATAAGTTTAGTTTTTTTGTCTAGATGTTTGGTACTAAAATGCTAAGCACATACACATAAAACACTCTCAATATTAGAAATCAGGAAAGAACTAATAAGACTAGAAAAAAGAAATTAGCTCTTTTCAAAAAAAGGAAAAAAGGAGTCTTAAGACTGGTCCAATAAGCTTTGCATCAATGGAAAAGTGGACCCATGAATTTTAAGATTTTGTGAAAAAATTAGTGATCATTATTCATGATTTGTTGGATTAATATGGATAATCAAATAAATGGTAGAAAGAGTATATCTATATTTCAGTATGACATTTGATTTTCCTATACATATAAAATAAAACAATATGTACATATGAAAAATATTTGTTATTAGTCAAACAATTTTATTTAATAAAACTCTTAAAGAATAAAAACATAGAAAGTTCTCCATTGTCCTCTCTTTGGATTTTATTATTCAGTAGTTTCATTTGTTAATTTGCTAAAAGTTAGAAATTATACTCATCAAATTTGTGTGATGACAAGTTAGAAAATATTGCAAAATTTTATATGACATAATTCAATAGAATGCTAGCAGCTGATGTTTAAGAAACATGTAAACTCTGCATTACATCTAAAAATAATGTAAATATGTAAAAGGTGTCTTAGTAGTGCTGTACAATAGGCACACTCAGGGTTTTAACTAACAGTGGTATTTCTACCTCTTTTTTTAAAGATTTTATTTATTTATTTTAGAGGGAGGGGAAAGGAAGGAGAAAGAGAGGGAGAGAAGCATGTGTGGCTGCCTCTTGCGTGCCTCCTAGTGGAGACCTGGCCTGCAACACAGGCATGTGTTCTGACTGGCAATCAAACTGGTGACCCTTTGGTTCACAGGCCTACACTAAGTCCACTGAGCTAAGAGATAGCTTTTTTTTTTTTTTACTATTGCTATGCAGATTTAGTTATGAGCCTAGTACTTGAAAACAAAACATAGCTAAATATGAATTCCTTCTCCAGGGAGTGCAGTTAAAAATGGTACAACCAAGATAAAAGTTAATCAATTATTAGTTATCTATTAATAGAAAACAAACAAAAAAAATGATTTCAAAGTACATTGCCTAAGTCAATGCTATCATTGAGATATGTCACATGTGAAACCAAGCAAACTGACACTCAATAGATGAGAATTTTTAAAAATCATCTATATTTTGGCTGCATGTGACATTCAACTAATATTTGTATTAGTTGAACAAAAAAGGATAAATTATTTGCCACTCCAAAAACTTTCCTGCATAAGATTTGCACAAAATTACCCTTCATTTTTAAGCTATATTCTAGGTAGAATTTGGGTTATATGTACTTTTTATATATATGGAAAATGGTTGCCTAAATAAACATACAACCAATGTAACCAAAACTCTTATATTTTTTATTGGAATTTCATTTCAAAAGAAAGACATAAAAGAATGTTCTCCCTCTTTTATTTTTAAATCTGGTACATTTTTTTCTTTCTCATATCATGTGAATTCTTACAGTATAATTATACAATAAGAATCCAATTAAATTATCAGTATAAAGTGATAGAAGCAGAATAAACTCTTCATTTTACAGTTATTCCTTACCATTTTAAAATGGAAAACAGAAATGACTTTAAGATTAGAAAACATGTTGATCTCATATTCTTATGTTGTATATTTTGGCTGGGACCAGAGGAAAACAAAATAGCATTAACTTTTCTAAAGGAAATAGCCTTTAGAACATGGGAAATTAATAAAAAGTAAAAATTTCCTATATTTCCAAATTACAATTTTAAATATTTTGGCTCATAACCTATTTTAAAGGCTAAGAAGTAGTGGTATTGTGAGGTCTACCACTTGATTTATTTTTGTTTTTAACTTTGGATTTTTCTTCAGACTGAGCATAAATAATTTAGGTCTTCAGTTTTTTTGTAATGTCTCTTTGCAATGCTGTGTAAGCTCTGCAATTCCAGTAAGAGAATTTCAGTTATTTCATTTGTTTGTTTTTACATCACGAAGTCCATACTAGCCAGTGAAGACGTTATAGATGAGTATCTTTTGACATACAGACTAGTAGACACATAGAAAAGACTATAATTTAACTAATAAATAAGACGCATTGTTTATTTTTTGGACAGATTGTTGAAAAACTATAACTTAATAAAATATGTATTGAAGAGGCATTTAAAAGGGCAACATAAGAATAATGATCTCTCCTATAAGTGGAATCAAATCAACAAAACAAACAGCAAAACAGAACCAGAGACATGGAAATAAAGAACAAACTGACTGTGAGCGAGGGAAAGGGGGCGGGGGGTAACAGGGGAAGAACAGGAAAGGTCTCGTCAAGGAACATGTATAAAGGACCTATGGTAACGTACAACAGTGTGGGATTAACTGTGGGACCAGGGGTGGGGGCAGAGGAGGGGAAGGGGTAAAAATGTGAGACAACTCTAACTGAAAAACAATAAAAAACAATAATTTGGAAATATTTGAGAAACTAGTTTTTTACATTGGAAATGGACTTTTGTTGTTGTTGCTGTTTGTTGTTAGTGAAAATAACTCTGGGATTTCAGTGACAGAGAATGATGGAGAGCCCTGGCTGGTAGCTCGGTTGGTTAGAGCGATGCCCCAGTAAGCCCAGCTTGGGTTTTGTTCTCTGGTCAGGGCACATACAAGAAGCAACCAATGAATGTGTAAATGCATGGAACAGCAACAAATCACTCTCTTTCTCTCTCTCAAATAAATAAAATGAAAACTAATAATAGCAAATGACATAAAAGCTTGACTGCAGCTCATTTTTCAGAGTTTGCCTAAAGATAATTTTGTTTGTTTAATTCATACGTGTAATATGTTGCCAGATTCCTTGGTGAAGTCTCCATGCTTATCTTAATGGATCTATTGGAAGTATTTAGTGCACTTTAGCTCTAGTTCTTTACTTGGCCCTTTGAGATACCGATATTTGTTGGGATTGTTTGTTTGTTTGTTTATTTGATTCTCCCTGACCCAGTGGAATGTTTGTAAATATTGTCAATACAAAATATGGCACTCAGATTTATAGTTCAAATTTTTAATTTGCTCTAGAACTCAAGAATGTATAAGTAACAGCCAAATTAAGATTAGCACTTGGGTGTACACTGGCACTGAATTCTTGCTTATATTAGTTTCTCCTGCCTCTTTTTCTACTCAGTATGTGTCAAAATCATTCTCCAAGTTGCTCAGGTCAAAAACCTTGAAATAATCCATGATTTTTCTTTTCCTCTCTCCCTGTCATGCTTCATGTTCAATCCAAGCATGCATTCTCTTAGCAGTACCTTTGGAAAATACCTCAAACAATTCTTTTCATTGCCTTTACTATTTTTAAATTAGCTCAAACAAGTTTGATTTTCCTTCAGAGAAAACTACTCAGCCATAAAAAAAGTAGAAAAAATTTCCCTTTCTTACAGTATGGATGGATCTAGAGAACATTATGCTAAGCAAAATAAGCCAGTCAGAGAAAAGCAGATACCATATCATTCCACACATATGTGGACTATAATGGACAAACTGAAGCAACAAGCAAAATAGAGACAGACTCACAGATAGAGGGCAGGATGACAGCTAAGTAGGGGTGAGGGTAGGGGGTGGAGGGATTGAGCAAAAGGTGTGGGGACTGTGGAATGGAGTTGGGAAGGAGTAACGGGGGACTAAATGGTAATGAAAAAAGAACAATACAAAATTTACATTTTGTTGTGGGGTTGTTTTTGTTCAACACCAGCTAGTTCCCTTACCTATAGTTAGAGTGAGGAGGCATAAATCATGTGTATCTTAGCCTGCAAAATCACCTGGTATGAAATATCCTCCCACTGAAAGAAACATGGGGAACTGGGACAACCCAAGGGAGTAGGATGTTTACACCTTCCAATTCCTGCTCCAGACTTGAGTGTACACACTCTGAGTATAGTGCAACACTTGTTTTATTAAAGGTTTATTTAGTTTTATTCTTATACTTTGTTATCTCTTATTTAGCTCATTATTTAAATCACCACATGTTCAAAGTTTTGACATTCATTTTCATGGCTCGAAATGCATTCTTACAGTATCTAAGAAGCAACTGAATAAGCAAATGAGATGTTGCAATATATATACTAACAGAAAAAGTTTTAATTTTTTAATTTTTTATTTATTTTTTATTTTTATGAAACAAGTCAATCTTCCCTGTGTTGTCCAAATCCTCGCAAGGAGTGAGGAACATGGCATCTCTGTTTGCATTTATTTTCTTGTTTTGTGTTTTAGCAGATGGTTATGAGTTTTTAATATTTACTTTTTAAAATTATTTCAATGTAAAATGAGAAAGTGCTAGGCAAGTTTTGTTTTGGTTTTTTGTTTGTTTGTTTTGCTATTTAATGGGCCATCAGCAAAGCTGAAGTAGATACATTATTGATAATGGTAGATCCAATCTCCACACCACTAGCTAAATTACAAAAAGATGCAAATAACTGGTTTTGGCATTTCCCTTTATATTTTTCATAAGTACAATAACTCAAGTCCCATTATTATTCTAGGCAACACTGTTTTTAAAGTATATATTTCCATATATATGTCAGAAACTCAAAATCTAAGTTTCACTTAATCAGAGGTGTCCAACCTGCAGCCCAGGGCTGCACATGGCTCAGGATGAATATGAATGTGGCCAACACAAGTTGAAAATTTACTTAAAACAATATGAAATTTTTTTGTGATTATGTGTCCCAATGTATTAAATGTGTGGCCCAAGACAACTCTTCTTCCAGTATGGCCCAGAGAATCAAAAAGGTTGAACACCCCTAAAAACAGTAAGTATTTCAGTATATATTTATGGACATGTATTATGTACATTTGTGTGAATTCTCAGAAAACTTATTTTCTGAGGGAGACTAAAGTTACTGAAAGGACCTTATAATGAAGTCTCACTTTATCATAATTATATAGTGTATCTTTGATGTAGATAATATTTTTTATTGTTGTTCTACTACAGCTGTCCCTATTTTCCCCCATTGTTCTCCCTGCCACACCCACCCCCACCCCCAGAGTCAATCCCTACCCTGTTGTCCACGTCCATGGGTAATTTATACTTGTTCTTTAGCTATGCCCTTCCCCTTCTTTCCACCACTATCTCTCTCCCCTCTGGTCACTTTCAGTCTGTTCCTTGTTTCCATGCTTCTGGCTCTATTTTGCTTCTTTGTTTGTTTTGTTCATTAGGTTCCTCTTTTGGTGACATCATATCAGTACAAGTTAAATTAAAATCATCTGGCATTTGCCTTTTGCAGTCTGCCTTATTTCACTTAGCATAATGCTCTCCACTTCCATCCATACTGTGGTGAAGTGTAGGAGTTCCTTCTTTCTGCTGTGTAGTATTCCATTGTGTAAATGTACCACAATTTTTTGATCCACTCATTTACTGATGGCACTTATGCTATTTTTGGCACTTGACTATTGTAAGTAACGCTGCTATGAACATTGGGGTTCTTTTGAATTGGGGTTTCAGAATTTTTAAGGTATAATCCTAGCAGATATAGACATAGTTTAAGTTCAAATATAGATGCTTGATATATTGAAACATAATGAGTGTCAAATATACTTTTTCTATTCCCAATTTGTGTCATAGGATGTTGATTCACATATTATTTTTAGATTAAATTACCACAGCAGTTCCCTCAATACTTATGAAATATAACAAAACACTGGATTTATATTGCAATCAGATTGTCTTTTAATATAAAAATAAAATGAGGAAGAATTTGTGCATATGTATTAACTTGGAAACATCTTATGGTTGTTTATATTACTCTATACAAGAAAATATAAATTCTCTTCAATTGTATTAATGTTATAGACTTTATTACAATAAAATATACTTTTTTTCTAAGAAATCATTCAAGGAAATAATTTATGATTTATTCAACTTTTTTACTAGAATTCATTTTCCTACTAATTAATAAGATAATTTTTTGCAGAATTCTTTAATGTAAGCCTTTTATTTAATAAAATATTTAATATTGGTACCTTATTACAAATATCACATATAACTACTTTTTAGTTTTATAATATTTGTAAAGAAAGGTGTCATTTAAACCATCATATTTTATAATTACTGTTCTTTGTTAAACATAGGTGCATTTAAAAATCAAAACAAACAGTACAAGCTAAATTGAAAATTATTTAGTCATGTGCCCTGGCTGGTGTTGCTCAGTGGACTGAGTGCCAGTCTGTGAAACAAAGGGTCACCAGTTCAATTTCCAGTCAGGGCACATGCCTGGGTTGCAGGCCAGGTCCCAGAAGGGGGCATGTGGGAGGCAACCACACATTGATGTTTCTCTTCCTCTCTTTATCCTTCCCTTCCACCTCTCTAAAAATAAATAAAAATCTTTAAAAAGTTAAAATAAAATCACTTAGTCATGTTTACCCTTTTATGGAGCTATCATCTTTCTATTTCTTTAAAATATGTGTATAAATTTAGGAGAAACACAATGGTAGTTAACACTAATTCTTTCCCTGAACAATCAGGATCTACAGGATTCAATTTAAATTGATGTGTGTGTGTGTGTGTGTGTGTGTGTGTGTGTGTGTGTGAAATATGCTTATATACTTGCTTTAAAAGTTATTCTTGCAATTTTATTTGTGTGTGTGGTAGCATTTTGCAATATGTGGAGAATAGATATATATTTTTTCACAATGCAGACATTAGCACTGTTTTATCTGCCGGTAAAAAAATAATAATAACCTCAAGTAAGTTTTTAGCTTTATTATTTAGTACCTTTGTGTGTAAAAATTTTCTCAGGTTTATTTTCTTAAAAATATTGAAAGTATACATAAGACACCATATGATATATTGATTTAATAATTGGTGTTGCAAGTCATTAAAGAAGATACTTATATATGTGGGAATATTAATGCATGGATATGTCTGTTAATTTAAAAGGTTTTGCATTCAATTTATCATTCTAAAAACCTGCACAACAGGAAATTACTTTGTAAGACATTGCATTAACTGTCTTTACCTTTTTAATTGAAAATACTTGTAATATACCGGGTCAGGCACAAATAACACCCCTTTTTATTATAAAATCTTTATTACAAAATCATAAGCATGTAATTCTGTAACATAACAATATCATACTCAAGCAAACCATATGACATCATAGGTGAAAAGTTCATATTAAAACTGTTAATTATTACACACATTTATTACCCTATTGACCACACTCAAGCTTTACTTCTGCTGGACCTTGTGTATATATCTATATCTATTTATCTATCCATCTATCTATATATACACATGCATATATATATATCTTCATAAAAGTATTAAAATAAAATCATGTAGCAATTTTAATTATAAATGTAATCATTAAAGTGATCATTCAAATTTAGTGTTTTTACTTAGTTATTTTTTAGCTAGTTCAGTAACTTTGATTTTGTTTATTTTAGCACATTTTATTTCATATAATAAAATTACTGAAGGCTAACGAAAGTAGAAAAACAATAATATTTTAACTAAAAGCATATTTAAAACAAAAAATTCTGTTTTCAAGGACCTTCAGCTAACTTTTGACTATGTCACATACAGTTTTCGTAATAGAAATATGATGCAGGAATAGATAGTTAATATTAAAGTTACCAGTTGCATTGTCATCAGCAAAGAGAATAATAAAAAGTGGAAACTTGAATTAATCAAGGAAGATGGCAGAATAAATATCATCTGTCCGTGAGATTTTATTTGTTGATCCTACATTTTCCTGCCTCTAAGATCTACACCTAGAGATCTACATATAGTTGATAGTCCCTCATTCCTGAACTTTGGCTCTATTTCAAGCCTCTTACTACTGGTATTCTATTTCGATTAACCAATCATTTGATAATAAATTTGTTAAGAATAATGATTTAAAACTTTTCACACACAGCATGTACTGGCTATTAGTTGGTCTTAGAGATTGGTCCCAGATAAACATTATAATCAGTATGAATAAATTAACAGCCATGTGTAAGAGTTATTGTATATGGCTTGATACCTAAAGATGGGTTTATCTGAATACTCCATTGATCTCCAGGTCTTTAGATTTAACCTTCATTATGACTCCTGAATCCATGCCCAATTACCTTAACAATCCTCATATTAAGTGTGATCTATATTGTATCTGACTTGGTCCAGTTCTGTGTTATTTTCTCCCTGGATGACTACAATAGTCTCTCAATAATAGTCTCTTTCTGTCCATAACAGCTCCTACTTCTATTCATGTGTTGAACTTTCTCACTTTCCTGCTTTAAATGTTTAAATGGTTAAAACAGCTCTTTTCTAAGTGTTCTGTGATGACAAGTTCCATGAAATATTAATAGGGGTTAGTATTTCACCTTCTTAAAAATTAGCAAATATAAGATAAATTAAGTACTATCTCAAAGATAAATGTATTTGGAAGACAGAGCTAAACAAAATGAAGCTTGTTTTATTTCTTCTCATATCCTTTATTATTTTCAAGTGAAACAGGAATCTCTACTGATGACAAGTTCCATGAAATATTAATAGGGGTTAGTATTTCACCTTCTTAAAAATTAGCAAATATAAGATAAATTAAGTACTATCTCAAAGATAAATGTATTTGGAAGACAGAGCTAAACAAAATGAAGCTTGTTTTATTTCTTCTCATATCCTTTATTATTTTCAAGTGAAACAGGAATCTCTACTGAAAGAAAGTGAATATGGCATTTTTCAAATTGATTCACTCTTCCAATTTTGATTTTATGATCAAAGTAACCCATAAAAAACCCATCATTAGATGAATTAAAAGATCAATTTTAATCTCTTTAAAATGTCATTCTAAATGTTTTCCGCCTCTATTCACACGATACCTCTATAAGCATCTTAGTGTATGTAACTGCTTCTTATCTGAATATAGCATCCACTTTCTTCTGATCCTTTTATATTTTTCTGTGAAATTTTATTAATTCTCTTATTTATCAAGAAATGTTCACATCATGCTTAAGGCAAAGCTTGCATATTACTTAACTGTCAATACTTTAAAATGTCTTTAGTATTACAGGTAAAATTTACTTATTTATAATTTGTATGTTTATAACTGGCATTTCAGTTTGAGCTTATTTTTACATATTTATTTTACATTTATGATTTGTTCCTCTTTTAAATTGAATACAAATACATTTTTCTGTTTGTCCATTTGCCTTTTGTATTATTGTTTGTTAAGAATCTTTTAAAGATTTTAGTATTATTCCTTTGTGTGTTATTCAAGTAAGTAGTTTTTCCAAGTATGTGGCTAGTACTTTTTTGTGTGTTCATTGTATTTTTCCTTATAAAGACAGTTAAAATATTCCTGGCCCTGGCTGGTGTAGCTCAGTAGATTGAGCGCGGGCCTGTGAACCAAAGGATCGCGGTTCGATTCCCAGTTAGGGCACATGCCTGGGTTGCAGGCCAGTTCCCAGCAAGGGACGCACAAGAGGCAACCACACATTGGTATTTCTCTCCCTCTCTCCTTCCCTTCCCTTCTAAAGATAAAAAAATAAATAAAAATTTAATAAAATAAAATAAAATAAAATATTCCTGTTGTCCTTTTTCCTTTAAGACACCTGGAACTTATGTTTTGCTTAATTATGCACCTCATTCAAATCATAAATCATGCCCCCTTACTAATTTTTCTCTAGTAATAGTTTTGTCTTTTATGCTTACTATCTTAACATGTCTGCATTTTGTATCAGGTAATAACCTAAGTAATTTTTAATGTCCCAAGATCATTTGTTAAATAACCTGTCATTTTGTCATTGACTTGAAGTTTCTAGTGTGGGTATATTTTGTATTAATGCTGCTTGGCATTCAATGAAGATTTTTCAGGGGAAGATATGTAGACTAAAGTATTCATCAAATTTGGGAAGATTTTAAACCATTGTTTTTTAAACTATTTTCTTTTTCTTTCACTTTGTCCTCTGAGCCTCCAATTATAATACAATAAATAGGTCACTTAATATTCTCCCACATGTCATTGAGGGTCTCTTTAATTTTTCACAAATTGTTATCCTTTCTGGTTTTTACTGACTCTATTCTGCCAACTCCAGCTATTAAATTCATCTGTTAGTCTCTTATTTTAGGTATTGTGCTTTTCAGTTCTTGAATTTCCTTTTATTTTCTGTTAGATTCTATTTCCCTAATTGCCTTGTGTATCAAGACCATGATTTCCTTTAATTCTTTCTATTTAAAATAGCTCTTTAAGGCCTCCACTATCCAAATGTGGATCATTTTAGAGTATTTTTCTGTTGACTGTTTTTTTTCTTGAGTATTTGACATATTTTCATTCTTCACATTTAGTCATATATAATAGCATAACAAACATTGTGTTTATGTAATAAAGAGTATGCATTAGACTGTCTTCTTTTAAAGAGTGTTGATTTTTGTTTTGTCAAGCAGTTATTTTACTGGGAGCCTGTTTTGGTAACATTCAGGACTGACCGAAGGCTTTGTTAAGGTCGGCATAGTGTAACTTTTACTTCTACACAGTTTTGACTCCTAATGTATGATATTTCTGATACTTCAGTAGCATGCCAGATTATCAGGTCTTCCATCCCGGCTTGCCCAAAACTGCAGTGTCAAGGTTCCCACTTGTGTGACCTCAAGAACCTCAGCTCTTTTCTCAGCCTAAGAGCAGCCCTTGTCTCCCAAGTCTTGTAAAGTCTCCCTGTGTTTGGGCAGCCTAGCTCCTGGGCAAGGGCCTGCAGAGAATTACCCCACATACGTCTAAAGCACCACGCTTCCCACCCACACCTTTGGTCAGACCCCTCCTTTCTAGTGCATAATTCTATTATTCTTACTGCTTTCCCAGCCCAAACTTCAATTTATGTTCCCCCAGCTTAATGGAACCAAAATATGCTGCTTGAGTTCCACCTCCCTATCCCACAATTGAAAAATGACCCCTAGGTAGAGAGCTACAGCGCATGTTTATGTTCAGGAAGAGATCACAGTCTGTACTACCTGTAGTCCAACACCTGAAAACAGTTACCTAGAGGATTTGGTCTAATTTTATAAGTATTTATGGGAGGAGGGCAAATATAACACCATTTCCTTTTCCTTGACTGAAACCTGTTACTGATTTGAACAGCCAATAGCCCTTATGAACATTATCCAATTATTTTCACCCTATCTCTTAATCTGTCTATGTCTAGGATTACTTTAGTTACCTTAATACCAATCCTAGGCACTGGTTGAAGTAGAAGTAATAAAGTAGCAGAAATAAGTATCAGTAAGTTGGAGCCATGTGTTCATGCAATTTACTTCTGGACCTACCTGAGCCCATTCCCATACATACAGCATTGCTACATAGTGATGGAATGCTGATGCACATGCCCTCATTTATGATTTTATCATCATAATGGGCTCATCATTTCACACTTGCCTACTGGTCAGTGTTCAGTCTTTTGTGACCGAAAAACGGAGAAAGTTTATTGGAAGAAAAACTATGATTTTGCTCACAGTCTTTCTGGGCTGTATTTCTCTAATCAGTCTGCCCGCCGTACCTCATTTCCCCACTGCAACCCTGTAAGCTATAGACACTGACACTTCTATTTGATCTTCTGCATCAGAAGGCCCAAGATGTAGAACAGCTTGCTCAACAGCTTGAACCTACAGCAAAGGCCTTTCTTGTTCAGGGCCTCAGAAAAACAAGTAGACTTGTGAGTTTATCAGAAAATCTTTGGGTATAGAGAACCTAAATTTTGTGTGTTATATCTCCAACAAAATTATATATGTTCTTTCATTTTAATGGTAATTTTTAACATGTTCAAAATGCTGTACCCCTAAAATTTTCACCACTGTGACAGAGCCCTCAAAGTTTGCAGGATTTTTTTTCCCACCTCTGCCAAACAGAACATTTGGCATACTCGTTATTTCCTACTCAACAGAACCAATAACCATAATATCACAGTTGTCATGGAAATATGTGATGTTTTATGGGATATCAAAGTAATGAAAGTTCTTGCAAACTACAGGGAGAAAGAGTTATCATGCACCTGTGGTAAGATATTGAAGTGATGCTGATGTTCCTGATTTCCCTAATAATATTAATTAAGAAAAAAGCATTACACAAAGTCTACATTTACATACTAGGCACCATAGGTTGTGTTGATTTTTCTCTGTAAAAATATCACATCTGGAACATCAGCTACGATTTTCATCACTACTTGATTATATTTGTGATAATCTAGTATTATTCAAGATCCATCTGGAATTTGTACATACCATATGAATGAATTAGTTTGGAATATAACAGAATCTCTACCTTTTCATATTTTAAATCTTTGATGTGGCACTAGGTTCTGCAAGCACCTTGTGAATACAGAATGGCTTTGAATTAACTACAGTAGTAAGTGTGTGGTGATTATTCTGAATAGGCTTGACAGTGTGGGTCAGGAAAACCAATGAGAGGTGTGGCAGATTTTCAATACATCTTTTCCTAGAGTGCATTTTCTGGGACCACGGAAATACTGCAGGTCTAATCCTTTGACCCAATTCACACACCAGGGTTCAGACTTAAGCAAATACACAATTTATAACCTGGCTGTCATGGGCTTCCTCTGCGATGATTATGGTGACATTTTATAGTTGTGAGGTACTTGCTTCACTTCTGAGATAATATTTAATAACTCCTGGAATATTTTGTTATTTTTTATTTTCTAGTGTCTAGAGCCCAATATCTGGATAAATATTTCTATTAAAGATTTGTAGCAATTTTCATGGTTGTTTCTTAAAAGAACCCAGTCTTATAATTAGTGAGGAAGCTCTGAATCTCTTAACTAATTTAAATAAAGTAATTTAGGAAAATGACATAGAGTCCCAGCACAATATTTCAACTCAGATTGCTCACAAATGATCTATACTTTTGATGATTAAGTAGACTAATAATTTCATAGACTATCCATTTCATGCAGTTCCCTCATGATTAACTAGTTATTTGCAGAGATCTTTATTGGTAATTCAAATTCACTGATCACCATTCCATTCTTTTTATCATAATAAGGACCAGCAGACATTTTTTAAATAAAGGGTGAGAGAGTAAATATTTTTGGCTCTCTGGGGCATACGGTCTCTGTCACAACTATCTGACTTGGCTGTTGTGGCAAGAAAGCAGCCATAGACGATATATGATATAATCATATGGGTGCAGCTGCGTGCTAATAAAACCTTACATACCTGAATGGTGGGAGGCTTGGCTGGACAATTGGCAATGGTCTGTGGAGATAATAGAGCCCACATTCCCTTTAATTCTTCATCTAGTACAATATCTAGTACAATATTGCCATTGATATCAAAGAGCTCAATTTAATTGTATCAGAACTAATAGTTTACTGACCAGAGAACTTCAGAAGTATGCCATTGGTCTCCTTGACAATTTCTTAACAGTGAAAAGAATGTTCGCTAAGTTATTTGGTAGTTATAGTTAAACATGTTGGTTAAAATGAATCAATGTTATCATTTCAATATATGTAAGATTTCTTCTTCTACAGCAGAGGTGGCCAACACAAGCCCGTGGGCCAAATCGCGCCCAGCACCATGTTTCTACCTGGTGGCAGCACTGAGCACCTTGCCCTAATTAAGGAGTAGTTATATTTATATAGTTCTAAAATTACATTCAGCCCTTTGAAGGTAACTGTGAGGCTGATGTGCCCCCCTGGTGAAAATGAGGTTGACACCCCTGAGTATGGCTGGGAAATGTTGGCATCGCAGATTCTAGGATCTGTATTACTTCAAGCTTCCATAGGCCATAATCCATTTTAGAGCCAGCCCTTTGAGTCCAGGGTGAGTAGAACCACGTCAATTTATTTCGCTCAGGTCAATCTTAATTAAACACTCTCTGAAGCTTTTTCTCCAGGGAATTCCCAGGTACCTGTCTACACGAGTTATGCATTGTTATAATTACTCTTGTGGATGGTAGATCTTCTTAGAGAAGAAATTTCATTCATTAATCACTCATATATCAATTTCCAACTGCATTTCATATTAGGAGCACTCTCAGAATTTTATAACCTTTCTCACTTCCAGAGTCTCCTTTTGAAAAATTGTGTTTGTTTCCCCACCCCCCAGAATTTGCCTTTTTTGTTGAGAATGTTCAGCCTATGAATGTGGTTTAGTTAGAAACCATTCTCATCATGCCCTCAACCATAGGAAGGTTTTATAGGATATCAAATTTTCCTTATTTTGAGTTTAAATTTCTTGAAAATATCTTATTTCAATTTTGTCATTTGAAATATTTAATATTTTTAATTTAAAACAAGTAAATCTGTGGATTATTCATTATAAAATTAAAAAAAGAAAAATGTATTATTTGTATGCTATATGATTATTATTAAAGGTAGATATAATTTTTAAGCAATAAGTTGCATTGTACTGATGCATCTCATTCATAAAAGTACTCTTTTTATTTCATAAATACTATTGGTCACATTCTCACTTCCATCATTTTATAAAAGAAAACTGTACCCAAAAGCAACATTAATGATTGTATTCATCTTTCTTGTTTTTAAGTATTAACACCTGGTGCTTGAACTTTATCCATTATGTTTTCCAGATCTAAACCTCTCTCTTGAGGGGTGGTTTAAAATTAGTGTTTGTAGCATAGCCAGACATTTTTTTTTTGGCACTGGTTTACTCTTTCAAGCCAATATAAGATGGTAATGCTGTATCCTCTAGTATTATAATACAAAGTTAATTTGGGGGGAGAGGAGAAGGTGTGGTTGAGTGGAGTTGGAGAAAGGAAGAAAAAGCAGGAACAACTGTAACAACATAATCAATTAAAATGAATTTTTAAAATTTATTTATTTATTTAAATTTCTTTATGTCTTCTTTCTTTTTTTTAATTCCAAAACTACTTTAAGTACAGAACTTTTAAGTTTAAATAAACATGTAAGATTGTATTATATTGACTGAGAATTTTTGGTCATTTTTGATATCTGGTTTTGTTTGTAATCACGACTTTTTAAAAGATATTATTGTAATAATGACTTATTTCAATTTTAAAGTTGAAAGAATATGTTCTTTAAATAAAATATTTAAGCAATGCAAAAAATAAAAAATAGAAAACTTTTAATTTCCCACTAAGAAATATTTTTATAAGTTAAAATATATATTTCTTTAATATTAAGAGATTCATTGCCTGTATGTACACTAAATTTGAAGAGCTAAAACAGGCAATTATTTTTTTTTTAATGTTTTTTTAAAACATCTTTTACTACATTCAGAACTTGCCCATGGACTATCTATGTGTGATTCTTCAAATAATAATATAGAGTTGTTTCTTACATTATTCTCTCAAAACAGAAGCTAAATCATTGCTCAAGGGAAACATACAACTGCTTGAAAATTTATTTTGCTATTTTAGTTCTACTCTTAGTCACAGACTTTAAAGAAATATTAACAAAGCTGAAATCTAGTCTTGGAAATTCTTGTTTGAAATATATACATCATACCTGTCTCAAAAATTAATTGTTTTTGAATATATTTAGTGTATTTTTAGTATTTTCATGATGTACATAAATGCATTACTAGAGAATGCAAAGGAGTATATATTCTGGTTATATAGTAGGTATGTGTGTAGTTTCTTTTTCCTCCTATATTCTGGAAGTTTCTCCAAATTCAGCAATAACAATTCCTGTAAACATTTACTAACTCTTCTCTGAGTGACAGGCACTCTGTTAGGTTTGGGGATAAAAATATTTTTACCAAAAACATTTTTTTTGTATTTTATGAAGCAAAACAAATCATAATATGTTACAATTGGTACTTGGCCAAGGCCATCTTCTCATAGATGAGTGAAGAATATTCTTCACTCATTTTTTGGCAAATGGTTATTATACTTCTCAAATATTCCACATCCCATCAATGTATTCAAACCATGCTAGGAAATTAGCATGTCAGGGTATCAACACCCCACCATAGGCTCTGAGGATTAGAACAAGTCTTTCTGAAAGAAGTGATATTTAAACTGACCTCTGAAGGTTTAAGTAAAGTTATCCATAAAAATGTCAATGTGTTGTAAAAGTTACAGGTAAAGAAAAATATGTGTGTAAATTCTCTAGAAGAAAGATGTGACATATTGCAGGAACTGGAATTACTTAGTATGGCTAGAATCAGAGCCTGCACTAAAGGGTATTAGAGTTGGAAAAGTTTCAGATCATATAAGCAATAACACAGGATATGTAATTTGAACTGAGAAGGCATTGAAGTCTAAGGCCTGGTTGGCAATAGGCAGAATTTATGATGTAATAGCTTTAGATCAGCACATAGGTAAGTGTTTTAAAGTGAAAACAGATGAGTGATTGTTGGTTTTTGTAGCTTTTTAAAAGTTAATTCAGTCTATCTAATCTTCTAGAAGTAACTATTTCCTGATGCAAGACTTAAATTACTTCTTGCTGATCTCAATATTGCTGAGCACAAAAATGGAAAAATACTAGTATTCTTCATCTCCAAATTATTTGGGACAGAAAAAGCAAATGATGTTTATTCCTGAGTTGTTTAGCACGGAAAGAAGAATGTACGTTGGTCAGTTCTCAGCAATCAAGGTAAGAAATGAAAATGAAAGCCAAATAAAGTCACAAAAAAAAAACTATAATGCCATTGGCAAGATAAATTTTATTTGATGGGTGATTGAGGAAGTTAAATTGACATGGATTGAGAAGTGCTCAGAGAATCAAGAATTAAGATAATGAATGTGTCAATAATTTCTAGACATATAATTATAGTAGGAAAAGGAACTGCTATGGCTTGAGTAGTACATAACATCAAGAAAAGTTTTTATTCATTTTATTGTTTTATATTTCTTAGTTTGGAGGGACCTTAAGCAAGTTTAAATTCTGAGGGGAAAAGGTCATATTGTGTGTTTTAAATTGCATTTCTTGTCACTTGAAGCTGTATGTTGTTGGGGCGCAATAACGATAAACATTACAGTGTCCCATTACAATATCCAAGGGACTCCAGGTTGGAAACACACTGTATAGTTCATTTAAGTAGAAGGTATAAAAATTATACATTAATAGAAATAATCCAACATCAGATTTAAAAATTTTAAGGTCTCAGTTGTTGAACTAATAAGGCTGGATATGTGATGGGAAGAATTTTAAATGGTAAACTTTAGCTTAAAAACTATAGTTGTTCTGATGTAGACACTCTTTTTTTAAATCCTGAGTCAAAGGTCAAGGACAGAAAGTCTTACTCAGGTGTGCAATCAGGAAATGATTTATGAGAAAATGTGCAAGCACCATGACAATGATGCTATAGGGAAGAAATCGAGTCAAACTAACAAGCATTTCTCTGACAGATCTACCAACCTTCAAAACTGATTTGTTTTCGGATGTTATATGGATAAACTCAAAGCATAAGATATTTAATTTAAAAAATCAAGGAGTAAGAGCATCTCTGAAAAAATAGTTTGGAAGCCAGTTTGGAAGTAAGCTCTGTTTTTGTTTTGTTTTGTTTTGTTTTGTTTTAAGATTTATTTTTTAAAATTTTTCAGAAAAAGCCAAAGACAATATTATAGTCAATATTTGTTAGGGTAACTAGATTACATTACAGAAGTTACTATCTTCATAGTAATTCGCTTTGGACTTTTTAATCCTGTCAAATTTTATACCCTGTTTGTTTTATGTCTATGGTCTCACCAAGCTCTAAAACTGTATTATTTTGTTTCTTTCCCAATTTGTGCTAATACTGCACCCACTGCAAATTGGGCGACTTAAAAACAAAGTATATTGGATTATTCTCTTGATAACATTTCCCAGGCTATGAAATTCTTAGTGAGGTATAAAATTTTCTGACCTAAGTATGTTACTTGCTTTGTAAGAAATTAACATAGGATATGGATGGAGCCTTTGTTCCTAATCCCCTTTGAGCCAATGTGGAGCAATTCTGCAGGACAGTGTTTAATATCTTCACTTTTAGATTCTGTTCATGAAGTCTGGTAGCAGACCACAAGCACCAGATCGTCATGGGGCAGTTTTAATCTATTGGGCAAACTATAGCTCTGACTTAATTCTCCTTAGTTCCCTGAGAGCAGTAATAATATGTTCATTCTAAATTTAAAATGCATCCTGCAGAGCATTTTGTGACTTTTCTGTTCAATGTGTTAATATGTGCAAGAATTCTACAGCTCCTGCTGCATATTCCTGAGCCTAAATCCCCAAAACATATGCTGGGAAATGACCGTATTCTGGGGTTGTAATTTACAAACTTGTGAAAGGAAAACATATGGTACAGCAAAATTTCAATTAGTTTTAAATATTTAGGGAGAAAGTTGTAAAATAAGATACAGATAACCATATTATGTAGACAAATATTGTAGATAACGAAGAATACACATCATTTTAATGGATTCAGATTTGCAAACTTGTCTGTAGTATTTTTTTTATTTCTATAGGCACAAAAAATCTGTCGGGAATATCAGTTATGTTTTCTCTTATCTAACTCTAATGGCCTTCATTTCTTTTTTCTTGCTTACATTACACTTGCAAGGCCCTCCAGAAAACTGTTGACTAAAAGCAGTACTTATGGACTTCATTTTCAATCTCAAGGAGGAAAGGTTTTGATTAAATGTTATGTTTGCTATATGAATGAATTAGGTGTCTTTATATGACTGAAATGTGTCCAACTTAGTTGTGATGCATTACCAACTATATATAGGGTCTGGCACAAACGATGCCCCTTTGTATTACAAAGTCTTTTATTACAAAATTATAAGCATGTAATTCTGTAACATAGCAATATCACACTCAAGCACACCATGTGACATTTTAGGTGAAATGTTAAAAAAAATGGTAAATTATGATATCCATATTATTACCCTACTAAGCACACTCAAGCAGGCCTTACTTTTGCTAGGTCTTCAGATGCATGATATACCCAGATTTATATGTTTGATATACAGATATATAAAAATATATTTCATACATTTTTACATACATATCTCTTTAAATATACCTTTCTGTATTTGGTTGCTAATATTTGGTTTAGGTTTTTGCAAATACATTTTGGAGGCAGAGTGGCCATTATTTCTTCTTCCTCATAACATCCTTTTTAAGTTTGTACTGATGTTATATTTAACTCATTCAATGAGTTGGGGGACATATTCCCTTACTCTATTCTTTGACAAGTTCTAAGAAAAAAAACTCGAAAGTTACATTAGTTTACAATGATGTGCAGTTTTATTTGTTTTATTATAAAATGTAGATCATTTCTAGTGAATCTTGAATTTATGTCTTGATGTCTTTAACACATGGTTGAAAACATTTGACCATTATTTTTCAGGTCCCTTTTGCCTCCTCATGGTCCTCCTCTGCTTTAACAACTATGATGATATGAATATTATTATTTCTTACCATGTTTTGCTTATGAAAATATTGGTTATTGTATTTTTCTCAATATTCTAGTTCAAATATTTTCTGTTTGTTTTTTAGATCACTATGTATTTTTTCACTGACATACAATCTGTAAATGCAATTCATCTAAAGTTAATTATTATATGTTTATAATTAAATTTCAAAATCTCAAGTTAAATTACCATATTTTTGTATTTATTTCTATTTTATATTTTCACATAAGGTAATGTTCCATGAAATCCCCCAGCTCATTATCTATATTAAAAGATACTGATGACAGTTATTTTCCCACCTATTAAATAACTAACTATGATTCATCTATTCAGAGGTATCTGTAGCAAGTAGGACCCTGTTTCTACTTTCTGTTATTCTCCATGGGTCCAGTTTCTTTAGAGGCCTGCTATTTTTCTTTCTTTACTGTCAAGGGTCATATATATGCAAAAATCATAGAGTCTGGGTGAGGTTATCTTTTTTTAAGGAGTGTTTATATTGACTGTTTGCTAACTTTTAGATTTGCTAACTTTTTTGCTAATTGCACCTCAATGGAATTAGAGATTTCATTGATTCAAATCTAAGTTTCAGCCTCTGTATTACTTTGCCTATTTTCCTTAACCCCTAAATATAGCCCCTAAAGTCTAGGTGAGAGCTTATGTATTTATCAGGGTCCCTCATCCTTGTTGGCCCTTAAATTCAAATGTTTATTTTCAAGCTCTTTTTAACTCCTCAACCTTCCATAAGCCATTTTCTGCTTGTCTAGCATGACTTAGGGGGAAAGCAGCACACAATGACAGCCTTCCCTATCTTTCCTCCTTTATGACCCCTAATTCATCTTTCTGGCTACTTTTAGAGCCCATAATTCCAATATCCATTATTTTCTGCAAACCCCATGATACTGACAAAAGTTCTGCTTAGCTGCTACATTATGCTGAGCATCTCAAACTCTCAGCCTCTGATGCTTATAATTGGAAAATAATACCTAGAGAGGGAAAGAAAAATCAGTGTAGAATTTTAATCGGACTTCCACAAATTTTCTTTTTTAATTAGATCTTGGCCTTTCATGTTCTAGCTGCTTCAGTAGCTATTATTAAATTCAAATAATTATTTTGAAATTATATGTAACATTTTTTCTGGTGTTCTTGTTGAGAGCTGTAGTCAGCTACAAGTTATTGCATTGTAATTAGAAGCAGAATGCTCCATATTACTTCCTATCTTGATATAAGATATTTCTTTATTATTGTTATGGATCTAATTTATTTTCATTTTTAAATTGTTTGAAGGATTTTTCATCAGAATGCTTACTTGGTTCTGTTGGGTATATCATGTGTCTGAGGATATTGAGAGTCTTCTCCTTGACAGGGGGTGTGGCATTTAAGTCTTCAGCATGGGCCAGTCTATAATATTAATAGATGCAGTAGCCACACTTATGTGTTATGACAGTTATTTTTGAAATATTGAAGTTTATTACATACAAATAGATAATTAAAATATAAAGACTGAGCTAGTACCTTCTGTATTTTTGCATATTTTTGTTTAATCAGTTGGGTACAAAATATGATTCTCAACAATTTATAATTTATTATCAATCTTTTAGGAAATGTGTTTCATAATTTCTTACAATAAAATTCACCTACTTTTGTAAAGCAACACTTGCTATGCCTAATAAGAATCATGATTTAGAATAGTGTAATTAGATGATCTACCTCAATATCAAATGGATTAAGTTAACATTTTATTAGTAGTTAATTTTAAAATAGTCATGTTTGTATTTTACTGCATCTGTGACTTTTTCAGGTTTATTAATTTTGTGTCATTATAAATACAGATAACCTACCTTTTAAATCTTTTTAAGACAGAAAAAACAGATAATTTATAATTCATGTATTGCTTCCTGGAGAAAGTCATTTAACCCAAAATGGATTTTTTTCTCATATTAATAATGGTGAAAATAAGGAGCGAGTCATTGCTTTTCCCTGTAAATTTTAAAACTCTATATGCTACTCTGGATAATTGGTAGTACTAATAAACGCCACTGTTTTGTGTGTGTGGTTTGCAGGCTGCCAGGAACTAGCCATTCACTGACATCTCAAAATGACCTGGACTCCAGTAGCTCTGAAGAATTCTATCAGGCTGTTCACCATGCTGAGCAAACCTTCAGGAAAATGGAAAGTTACTTGAAACAACAGCAACTCTGTGATGTTATCCTGATTGTTGGGAACAGAAAGATTCCTGCACATAGGTATAGTAATCTGTCTATTGGACACATGGATTCATCTATTAAAAATGATAGCCTGTGATGCACATTGCAAAATTTCATGATTAGAGAATTAAGAATCCATAGTTCTAAGAAACCCTGGTTATTGTTCTTTTATTCTTATTTATTTAAGTAACCTTCTAAAGAAATAAAGCATATATAAACATTTCAAAAAATATAACTTCCTCTAACTAAGGCTGACAAATACTTTGTTTTACATAACTCACAATTATACTAAGTGGAAATCAATTTTAACTTAGGTGTATGTACCTAAAATCTGAAATAAGTTGCCTTCATGCCAAAATTCAGAGGACTCAGGTTATCTTAGATACATAGTCTGTGTTTCAACTAGAAAATTTGAAGTATTTCATATTACTCTATTTATTTTACATTTATTACAAGTTATTTAACTTATGACACACTGATATTATTTTTTACATTATTTTTCTTGTTTACACTATGACAGAAGCCTCCACTTCCCCCCTTTGCCCAACTCCCCTGCCCTTGCCCCTAAAGCTAATATAGTTTTAAACATTTCTTAATATTTATAATTGACAATTTCAAGTTTTATGAACTATAGATCTCATTATTTTGTACCATATTGATTTGCTATCAGTTCACTTATGAAAATTCATTAAATTTGATGTCAGTTTTTACTGTTTTTCTTCTTTTAAAAAATTTTAAGTGAAAAAAGAATCATAATTTAATTTTGATACTGATTATCTTAAGTAGTTTAATATATGGGCAAATAGCCCTGGATTACCTTGATATATGTTATTTAATACTAATAATACTAGTGAATTAATAGTAAGAATGAAGTATCCACAGGTACATTGTGCCTCCTTATTTATATTTTTGATCAACTGATTGTAATTAGTGCAAATTCACTATTTGCTTTAAACAAATAATCATCTTAGTAATAATAAATGAATGTATTCTTACGTTATTTTCTTATATTTTTACTAGGACAACTGAGTATCATCTTCAGGAAAAAATATAATTGATTTTGTAATCATTAGCACTGAAAAATTTTGAACTACTATAATAATTTTAAATAATGAAAAAAAATTTGCACTAAGATCCACTGCTCTTTCAGAAGTATTGCAAGATAATATCATTAGCACTCATTAAGTAGTCATCCATAAAGATCATGTATATTTAATTTCACATAAATTATCTCATAATTAAAACTTGCAAATACATTTCTGTTTAACAATAGATTATGATGACTAAAGGGCTCTTCATAAAACACTATATTGTACATATAATTTTAACCTGATGTAGATCACAATTATCAGTGTATTTATGAAATAACATCTCTATACAGATGTTATTATTAGCCATATTTTAAAAAGGTTAGCTCTGAAGGGCTAATAATTGTCAAATGAAACATTAATATTTTCTCAGTGTGAAAAATAATCAAGAATCCTAAATTCATCTGTGCTTTAGTCCTCAGGGAAATTTTCAAATAAATATAGACTTCTCTAAATAGCCCCAAATAATATTTCAGCAGCAGCAAAACATTTGAATGTAAATTTCTGAATACTGTATCTAGAGGGTTTTTTGATAGGTAAGCTGCCCGTAATCAGGGATCTCGGATGCTAAAAATTAGACTGACAAGATCAATATCAAATCTGGACTGCTGAATTTTTAATGGTAAGAAAATTAAAGGAGTTTTTAGGGCCTACTCTTTTATAATGTACTGATATATGAGTATAATGAAATATGTTTCAGCTTGTGAAAATTTCCCCTTTTAGCCATTATTAAGAGTAAGTGTATTAGACAGAAATAAATGAGAAAATATAAATAACTAACATCCTCTGAATTGGAGCAATTGCATTTATAATTATGGACACAGAAATAGTGTATAAGGATATAAAACTTACAGTTAACAAAGCTTAATTCTGGGGAGTAGGGCTCATTAGGCAGGGTAGGTGAGGGACCAACATGTTTTAAAAATATATAAGCTTATATATTTTTAACTTTTTAGAATGGACACGCAATAATCCCTGATCAAATAAAAAATGAAATGAAAAATGAAATGATCATATTCTGTTTTCACACTTGTCCATGTTTAATGATGAATTTAGTTATGTCAAGAATGTATATATACATTATTTTAATGTTCTATACTGAGCCTTAGTAGTGAAAATAATTGAGGTTAAAAGTGGCAATTGAAATGATGTACTTAGAAACACTTAAAACATTAAATGCGCTAAATAAACTTTATTAGTAAGTTAGATATTAATACTCAGGGGTAGGCAAGCACTACTGTCTGTCTGTACTGAAGAAAAGCTAAAGATAATCTTTGATGATAGAGGAATAACTCATTTCTTTCATTTCCTTAAATGCAACATTCACCTAAGCATCTCAATCAGCTGGATGGTGCACAATAGCTCTGTACCATTTTCAAAAACAAACCAACAGAAAAAAGGCCTCACTGGCCCAGGCAATTCCCACAGCTCCAGGCAGTGCCCATGTCCCCAGACTCCCCAAGGCCTTCAGGGACCCGGGCTCCCCGCACATCCCAGGATTGGCCTGTTCCCATGACCCACAGAGGCTCCGGGGGGCCCAGGTCCCCAACAGGACCTCTGAATCCCCTAAGGCAGGCAAACCCAGGCTCAACCAGGCCAACTCCCATGGACCCCGGCTTTTGATCACCCCGCCCCCAGCACCAGGCCAGCTCCCGTGTCCCCAGGCCTCCCAGTGCATTCAGTGCCAGACTGGCCCCTATAGACCTAGACTGAAGGCTGGATCCTACACACGCGGGCTCTCTGCTTATCCCAGCAGCATATCTTCCCCAGCAGAACAAACCTTCCGGCCGGGCCCCCCACCCCCGAGCTCTCAGGTTGCAGGCTGACTCCAGAGACCCCAAGCTCCAGGTTGCCCCAGCACCAAGCCAGCCACAGTGACTCCAGATTGCAACCTCCAGTCAGGTTCCCATGAAACTAGTTTCCCAGACCAGTCGGTACCAAACCAGGTCCTGTGAACCCAGATGTTGGGCCCAATCCAGTGGTGCCTGTTTGGCCTTTGCTGACCCAGAACCTATATTTTTACACACAGACCCAGGTCTCAGCCTAATCACCACAGACTCAAGTGCCAGGCCCACCTAGTAACCCCAGGCTCCAGACCTTCAGCTACAGACTTAGGCCTCAGGCTGGTCCCTGTGTAGCCAGGCACCAGGCCTGCCACCTACTGACCAGACAGCAGGCTTGCTGTCCAAAGACTCCAGCAGGAAGCCTGACTTCAGACACCCCCAAATGATTCTCCCACAGTCTCTGACCGGGCTGACTGGTTAAGGGCCTTGCCTTCCCAACCCAGTCTTAAGAAAGGAAGAGACCTTTTCTTCCTTAAACATAGAGACACCATCACAAGTCCACAAGGATCATGAACTGAGAAGGTGCGGCACCATTAGACATGTCTTACAAGAAGTGCTAATAAGTGTTCTTTAAGCGGAAATGATAGGAGTCTGATTAGTAACAGGAAACATGTCAAGCTAAATATATGGACAAATTCGGAATAATCTAATTGTAATGTGCTGGTGTGTTCATCACTTTAGTATAGAGATTAGGGGACAAAAGCGTGAAAAACAACTAGAGCTATAATAATTAGTCAATGGATACACAGTGTAAAAAATATGTATTGTGATATCAAAACATAAAATATGGGGAGGAGACTTAAAGGGTAGAGTTTTTTACATGATTGAAATTAAGTAGATATCAACTTAAAATAGACATATTTAGAGGATGTTTTGTGTAAGCCTACCTATAGTACCTATACACACTCAAAAAATGGTGAGAATCAAAGCATAATCTCATAGAAACTCATCAATTTACAAAGAAAGACAGCAAGGGAGGAAGAAAAAAAACAAGGGGGACTTCTGGCCAAGATGCAGGCATAGGTGAACAGACTGTGCCTCCTCTTTTTAACAAAAATTAAAGACAACAAAGATTTAGAAACAAGAAAACAATGAGAACTAATAGAAAACTGAACTGTATGGAAGTCCAACAACCATTCATCCAGACTGGTAAGAGGGGCAGAGTAGTCGCAGGAACAAGTTGAGGTTGATGGACCAGGTGCACAGGCAGCAGCGGCTGACAGACCCCAGGCACGGGGTGGCAACAGTGCAGACCCAGTGAGGCTTTGCAAGGCAGCTGGCTGACTAGGTGGTCCCACATTCGCGTGCAGATAATCCAGGCGAAGGGGAAACGGCAGAAGGAACTGGAATCCGAGAGAGAGCAGAACAACCGCCATTGTTCCATTTCAGACCCTGTCCCCACATACAGCTTCACCAACCAGCGACTGGGCTGCCCTGCCGTGGGGAACGTCTAAGGCTCCGCCCCTCACTACATAACAGCCCTGACCAGACCAAAAAAAAAAGGCTCAAACCAGAGAACAAATCAAAGCCCCAGAGCCAATTTATCTAAGCAATGAAGAGATAGCCAACCTATCAGATGCACAGTTCAAAACCCTGGTGATCAGGATGCTCACAGAATTGGTTGATTTTGCTCACAAATTAGATGAACAAAGGAAGGCTACAGTAAGTGAAATGAAGAAAAACGCACAGGGAACCAGTGGTGATGGGAGGAAAACTGGGACTCAAATCAATGGAGTGGACCAGAAGGAAGAAACATACATCCAATCAGAAAAGAATGAAGAAACAAGAATTAAAAAAAATGAGGAGAGGCTCAGGAACCTCCAGGGCATCCTTAAACATCCCAATATCCAAATTATAGGGGTGCCAGAAGGGGAAGAGGAAGAACAACAAGTGGAAACCTATTTGAACAAATAATAAGGGAGAACTTCCCCAATCTGGCTAAGGAAATAGACTTCCAGGAAGTCCAGGAAGCTCAGAGAGTTCCAAAGAAGTTGAACCCAAAGAGGAACACACCAAGGCACATCATAATTATGTTAGCCAAGATTAAAATGGAGAGAATTCTAGAAGCATCAAGGGATAAGGGCACAGTCACCTACAAAGGAGTTCCCAGCAGACTGTCAGCTGATTTCTCAAAAGAGACTTTACAGGCAAGAAGAGCCTGGAAAGAAGTATTCCAAGTCATGAAAGTCAAGGACCTGCATCCAAGATTGCTCTATCCAGCGAAGTTGTCACTTAGAATGGAAGGGGAGATAAAGTGCTTCTCAGATAAGGTCAAGTTAAAGGAGTTCATCATCACCAAGCCCTTATTATATGAAATGTTAAAGGGACTTACCTAAGAAAAAGAAGATAAAAAATAGGACAGTAAAATGACAGCAAACTCACAGATATTAACAACCAGACCTAAGACAAAAGCAAACTAAGCAAACAACTAGACCAGGAACAGAAACACAGAAATGGAGATCACATGGAGAATTAGCAACAGGGGAGTGGGAAGAGGAGAGAGGGGGAAAAGATACAGAAAATAAGTAGCATAGACAGTGGGTAGAAAATAGGGTGAGGGCAAGAATAGTGTGGGAAATGTAGAAGCTAAAGAACTTATGACACATGGATATGAACTAAAGGGGGGAATGTGGGTAGGAGGGGTGTGCAGGGTGTAGGGGAATGATGGGGGAGAAATTGGACAACTGTAATAGCATAATCAATAAAATATATTAAAAAAAGAAAAAAACAACAAGGGAATTGCAAAACAGCCAGAAAACAGTCAGGTAGCAGTAGAACTCCTAACCTATCAATAATTACTCTAAAGGTACTTAGGTCAAATTCTCCATTCAAGACAGAGTGGCTGAATGGATTTGAAAATATGACTCAACCATATGCTGCCTACTAGAAGCTCATTTCAGCTTTAAAGACACACAAACAATAGTTACAAAGTGAAGGGAAGGGAAAAGATATTCCAAGCAATTGAAAACAAAAACAGATTCAGAGTAGTTATACTATCAAACAAAATATACTTTAAGCCAAAACAGTAACACAAGACAAAGGTAGTCACTAAATCTTGACAACGGGGTTGACTTATTAACTAGGTAAACAATTGTAAAAACATATTGTGGTAATCATTTCATAATATGATGTCTATCTGGAAAAAGTCCAGCCATTGTTAATATAACGAGAACAGTTTGCACATCAATGTAACCTTGCAGCCAAGGAGAGTGGACTGGAATGCATATGTGTGAACAATGACGACTTCACTGTACTAGTTGGGGGGGGGCTGGTGGATGCCATAGAATGAACATGTGTACTCTGTGGGCATCACATTCAAGATAACTGAGTGAGCAGCAGTAGAGCAATGAATCTGCATCAAATTTTGCGTTAAGCTGGAACATTCCTCCACGGAAATTCTTCAGATGATTCTGAAGGCCACAGCTATGGGCAACTAGTGATTGGCAGCTTCATTGCCACAATGGGCCCGCTCATGCATCACAGCTCATGCAGAATTTTTTGGCGAAACATTAAAACACCCAGGTGCTTAACCCCACTATAGCCCAGATTTGGCACCCTCTGACTTCTGGCTTTTCCAAAAACTAAAATCACCTTTAAAAGGGAAAAGATTTTAGACTATTGAAGAGGTTCAGGAAAATACGACAGGGTAGCTGATGGCGATTGGGAGAACAGTGTGAGGTCCCAAGGTGCCTACTTTGAAAAGGACCGAGACATCATTGCCCTATGTACATTGTTTCTTGTATCTTGTATCTTCTTCAATAAATGTCTCTATTTGTCATAATGTATGGCTGGATACCTTCTGGACAGAACTGGTCTGTAGATGTTTCAAATAGTGTATACTGTGATGTTACTTGTGTTACATGTCAATATCTCAATGACACTGGAGGAAAGAGAATCATTTACATATTATTTTAATGTCCTTCTTATGCCTACAACAGATATTCAGCAGAATGTAAAGCACCTTTGCTTGCATGTATTAAAAGGAATGTTTGTCAAACATATTATAGCATTGGTCTGTAGATTTTTGGTGATGCAAAAGGACATAGAACACTATACCTTTCCTCAGGAAGTTTTTAATAATCTTGAGGAAGGAAGAATAACCAGTGGAACACTTAAGGAAATTATTATAGTTGCAGATAACTTCAACTGATATATATGGTTTTGATTCCAAGGGCACGAGATAATCAAATAAGGAAATGAGTAACATATGAGAGAGTAAGATTTATGTAAGATTGACAGATATATTGTGTTTGAGGTCAGTCAGGAAAAGAATAGGTTTGCTGCTCAGGCAGGTGTAGTTCAGTGGATTGTACCTGGGCCTGCAAACCAACAGATCATCAGTTCGATTCCCAGTCAGGGCACATGCCTGGGTTGTAGGCTAGTTCTCCAGATGGGGGTGCATGAGAGGCAACCACACATTGATTTTTCTCTCCCTTTCTCACTCCTTCCCTTCTCCTCTCTCTAAAAATGAATACATAAAATCTTTTAAAAAGAGAATAGGTATGCTATTTTATAGTGAGAACAATGTGGAAATAGGAGAAGTAAATGCTTTGTGTTTGTGAAAATTATGAGATATTGCTTAGCCTGTAGAATAGTTTTTAGGAAATACTGCAAAAATAAACCATAAAAGTAGGACAAAAGTGATTGTGATAGACCTTGAAAATAAGTAGAGAAGTTTGTATCTGAAATGAGATGTATAATTAGAAAATCATGTAAGTTCTTGAAAAGGAGAGTGATGTAATTAAATCAATAATCATAATGATGCTCTTTAACACTCACTGTGTTAAATATGTCAGGGCCTGTTTAAAGTGCTTTTCTTATACGGTCCCATTTTAACCTGAAAGGGAAAGAAATCTTTATTTTCTTTTTTTTTCTAAGAAAATCAAAAACTAAGGAATAAAGATTAAGACATTCACCTTTTAATTAGTAAGTGCTGAAAGCAGTACTCAAATCCAGGCATTCTGGCTGCAGAAGTAATGCGTTAACAACTACAATAATTCACAAAGATAGCTCTGAAAAATGGCCCAGTTTTAGAAAATGCACAAAATATTAGCACTGCAAAAATTACCTTATGTTCTAGGAAGAGGTTAGAGTTAATCTAGGCCTGAAATGAGGACTATGTAAATATCAAGAAAGAGATTGACTGAGAAATATTTTGAAGCATAGTACCATAGTCAGATTTCCTGGAAGCAGACCCAGAGACTGGAATTCAAGTGTGCGCGGCTTATTCAAGGAGTGTCCTCAGAAGCAGGACAGGGTCAAGAAAGGGGCAGATCAGGGATGCGGTCCCAGCGGGAGCCTTGCTTCAGCTTTCTTTCGTCAGCAGCTCTGGAGCATGACTTGCTGCAGAGTTAGTTAGCCATAACCCAAGGTAAAGGGGCAGTATATCTGTATCTGGGTTCTATCAGTGATTATCTTTGGGCCCACCCGAAGGTCAAAAGTGGGAGGGGGCTTTGGGGGAGGCAGTGAGAGGAGCAGGAGCACATAAACTCCAGGGGCAGATCCTCTGGGTCATTAGAGATTCTAGAGAAGGGGTAGCTGGGGGCATCACCGGTCCTGAGCATATTGGTGTGCCTCTTAAAAGGGGTCTGTGCAGGGCAGCCAGAAAGTCCAATACAAAAGGAAAGATGGGTTTTGTGTCTTATTTGATATAGGAGAAGGAGATATCTCCTTATTTGATGAAGGAGAAGGAGAAATAAATATAATTTTATTGTATCTACTCTGAAAGTTCAATATACTGTAGGTGCAACAATTAGAAACAGGGAAGTAAGAAAGGGGGAAAGTCACATGGAACCCTTTGGTGTGGTTTAGGGCATACTGCAATGCTGGGGCAACTGGTGAGAAGTTTCTATAGGCGCTTCATGCACAAGGCCAGATTTAAAACTACCACTAACAGTAATACTGAGGGCCATGCTCAAGAACGATTCTGAAACAACGAGGGTTAAGGCAAATACCTAGATGCCTGACTCAAAACCTGGAGCAATGAAAGGGTCAAGGAGTTAGAGTAGGAAGAGAAGTCCGTGAATCAGAAGTAAGCTGAGATAAGAAAGTCTGTACTGCCTTAGCTGAAGTGGGGATTTAAAGACAGAATGGGAGGTCAGCAATGTCAAGCACCACAACAAATTGGAGTGGACTTAGGAAAGTTTAAGAGATTTCTAAGGAAATGCATTTGTGGTGACCTCAATAAGAGATTTTCCAGAGTGGCTGCATTTATCCATTTATATATGCATTTTTGGCTCCTGCTTCCTTTGCATTAATAGAAGCTACGTATGCACATATGAAGATATTACTTTCTGTTATTCATTACATCCCTCTTCTAAAATCTAATGCAAATTTTATATTCACTAACTCTAAATGCATTAGAAAGTTTTCTGCACTTCTCTTTCTGAGTTAGCAGTATTTTGTATGTTATAGTTTATGGAGAGGACCTTATGCAATTATTTAAGATTGAATTCTCTAGGTCTCATAATATTTTTCTCTATATGGATCTGGGCCTGTTGTAAATCAAGCCTTAATATGTGTAAGATTAAAATGGTTAATATTATCTCAATATATCTCTTATGCATTAGGAAAGGTATACAGGGTCCAGCAGAAGTAATGCCTGCTTGAGTGCGGTTGGTAAGGTAATAATATGGGTGTAATAATTCATAGTTTTAACTTGAACATTTCACCTAAATGTCATATGGTATGTTTGAGTGTGATATTGTCATGTAACAGAATTACATGCTTATAATTTTGTAGTAAAATATTTTGTAATGAAAAAGGGTATTATTTGTGCAGGACCCTGTATATCCTTTTGGTTTATTACAGTTTATTTTCATACCATACAAATCTATTTTTTGTTCTTTTGATAAAACTGATCATTTGATACTAATTTATATAATTGGTATGTAATACATATTTGTTTTTATAATTTATTTTATTGTATATAATAAACATTTGAAGATAACTGTGTCTTAATTATTTTGTTATTCTTTGAAATCATAAATTGTTGACATTTTTAGGTACTAATTGCCCAAATAAACATGTAACAAACTGATAACTACAAATAGTTCTAACATGTTACCTCCCTAGGAGTTAATACCTAAAATCACAGATCCCATAAAGTACTTCTTAGATGCCTGAACTATATTTTGAAATAAAATATAAAGAAGGGATACCTATATTTGTGGAAGTGAACTTTCACCATGCCCTTGACTTACATAGAAATAAATATAAAGCAGATAAAATTGCAAAATAAACAATTTATAAAGATTTTTTTACTGATTTGAAAGCATAGGAACTTTTAAATAGTAATGCCTTGAATTGACCTTTCTTCCTCTCCTTTTTCTTATGTTCTTAGAAAGAAAAGTACATCCAGAGTTTACTGTTGCTTAGCTTACAGATGTGATGATCACATTTAGTTCTTTTGGCATGCATCCATCACTTTTTTTAACATTTGTGGCTTTCTGGAATAAAAGGTGTTTGTGGTGCGCCTTGTGGTTTTCTTGCTGCAGTCCTGTTGTCCTGTCTTTATCCAAGGAGACCTGAATGTACACACATGTTCTTCCTTATATTAAACACATACACAAAAATTATTACTTCTATTTTTAAGATTAATACATCATAGGGTTTTTTCTTTTTTTTTTTAGTTTTCTCCTTTTCTATATTTGTCACTTCATTTTCCATCAGTGAGTTATCCTTTCCTGAGGAGTCTTAAGAACGTACTAATTTCTTCTAATCTACTTTCAACAGAAAGAAGTTTCAGAATTTTTAAATCAAATCTCTTTTTCTCCTTTTTATTGAATTTATTGGGATAACAATGGTTATCAAAATTATACAGGTTTCTGGTGCACAATTCCATGACACATCAGGGGATGCTTGGAGCACTTCTAAATCCTGGCTATTATAAATAACCCTACAGTGAACATAAGGGTGCTTATATTCTTTCAAATTAGTGTCTCAGGTTTCTGCAGATATATTCCCATAAGTGGCATTGCTAGGTCATAAAGTAGTTCCATTTTTTATTTTTTGAAGTAACTCCATACTGTTTTTCATGGTGGCTACACCAGTCTTCATTCCCATCAACTGTCAGAGGGATTCCCTTTCCTCCACAGTTTCACCAACACTTTTTTTTGTTGATGTGTTGGTGATAGTACATTTATGCAATGGAATACTCCTCAGCCATAAAAAAAGGAGGAACTCTTATCCTTTGTGACAGCATGAATAGACCTGGAAATCATTATGCCAGGTGAAATAAGCCAGTCAGAGAAAGACAAGTACCATATGAATTCACTCATACATGGAATCTGATGCACAGGAAAAATAGGCTCATGGAGAGCAGCAGTCTGACAGGTGCCGAGGTGGGGAGTTTTGGGTCTGAGTTGGGGTGGAGGGATTGAGCAAAAAATAAAAAAAGGAGAAAAAATCTCATGGATATGGACAACAGTGTGGTAATTGCTTGGGGGGAGTGTGTGGGGAAAGGTAGAGAAGGGCATAGAGGGGAGAAACCTTTTAACTACCGTGCACTTTTTTTACAGTTTTCTATTTCTTTAGAAGCATTAAATATTGTTAAGTGTTCTACTCAATGGTTTTATAAATTTGTATTTCCACTTAAAATTTTTAAGTACCCAAAAAGTCTTCTATACCATTATAACAACAAAAACTCACCAGAAAAATAAAATGTGTATACTTTATTTTATTGAAGTTATTAAAAACTGTTTTTAAAAAAACAATTGTAAACTAGAGTGATACTCTCTACCTCACCTCAACATTATTTTTTGGCACAATGTCCATTATACACCTGAAACTTGTAATATATGAGGAAAACTCAGTGAATATAGTCCATTGTCAAGAATAAAATCATTCTTGCAAATTAACCTAGACATGGTTCAGGTGTTAAACTTAGTAGCAAAGGGCATTAAAGCAACTGTAAAAAAATAATTTAAAATAGTGAAAAAGGAAATATAATTATCAAGAGATATTTAAAAGATTCAAGTCACTAAAAATAATCTATAGTGAAGCACAGAAAAAAAGAAAGCTTAAGAGGAAAATGACCTGAGATTCAACAATCTGTGAGACACTGTCACATACTGAAACATTTACACAATTAGAGTTCCAAAAAGAGTTAGAGAGTGAATTGAGTGAAAAAAAATTAGAAATTGTGTGTAGATAGTTTTCTAAATTTGATTGAAGGGATCCACCCATGCCCCAGACAGCTCAAAATATCATGAGCAGAGTAAATACTGCTGCAAACCCACATCTATAGATATCAAAACTAACCTGCTAAAATTCTCAAATAAAGAGAAAAAATAATTAGGGATACAAAACCTAGTTAATCGGGACCACACATATATGAAGAAAAACTGATTTTCTATCTGTAACAATTGAATCTAGAGCATAATTGAATATTATTTTACTAGTCCCAAAGGGCAGGGGATCTCAATCTAAAATTTTTGTCAAGTGAAAATAACTTTTATAAGATTTTTTTTATCTAACTTAATGAGGACATTTTCAGTTAAATGAAAGTTGGGAGAATTTTTTGTCATCAGATCTAAAATACAAGGTATAATGAATAAATATCTTTTGCTATTACCTGATTAAAATCTTCTTCTTCAGAAATGAATAAAGAGCACCAGAAATGGTGAAGAATAAAATAACATTTTCTTTTCATATACATGTTCCTCTTTAAAAATATTCTTGACTTAGCAGAGAGGTAAGCAGAATCATAATACTGTATGGTTCTTACAAAATTCGTAAAAATTATTTCATTAATGGTAGAAATTATTAGCTGAGAATAAATATTTTAAACTTCAGATAGAGCCAGCAAACTTTTGTACAGGGGCCAAATCTGGTGTGCTTCTTGTTTGGTGTGGATTATAAGCTAAATTTATTTTGCATTTTTAATGTATTAAAATTTTAAACAAATATGTATAACTCCCAATGACTAGAACACTTTATAACTGGCTTATTGAAGAAAAATAAATCTGGTCTCTACTCAAAAGAAACATACACACATTCACACACAAAAAGTTGTAGTTAAAATGTCAATGACTGAAACAAAAAACAATAAAAAGACTAATACAAAAGAACACATAAAAATGAAATATATTGGTAGAACTAACCCCAAACATAATTTTTAAAATATTTTTTAAATCCTCACTCAAGGGTATGTTTATTGATTTTAGAGAGAGGGGAGGTGGGGAAAGAGAAAGGAACAAATTTTGATATGAGAGAAAAACATCCATCAGTAACCCTTCCCAAATACAGGTATATGCCCTAAGTATTAAACCCAGAAATTTTTGATGTATGGGGCAGTGCTCTAACCAACTGAGCCACTGTAGTCCAGGGCAACCTGAAAATAATTTTATGCACTCCATATGTACATATGTATTTATTTATTCATTCATTCATTCATTTATTTATAGTTCATTATATATTAATAAAGTTCAAAACCTAGATAAAATGGGTATATTCTTGAAAAATATGAAATATAATTATTGGTGAATCAAAAATAGAGCACATAAATCATGTCTTATGTTTTATTTAATAATTAAAACAAGATTGAGCCCTGACCAGTCTGGCTCAGTTGGTTGAGTGTAGTCCCACAAAGCAAAATATTGCCAGTTCGATTCCCAGTCAGGGCACTACTGGTTGGGGTGCATGCAAGAGTCAACCAATCAATGATCGATGTTTGTCTCCCACATCAATGTTTCTCTCCTTCTCTTTCTCCCTCCACTTCCTATCTCTAAAAATAAATAAAATCTTTAAAAAAAGACACCGGATTGATATGTCACTCTTTCCCAAAGTAGCCAAACCAATATGTTTTTTTCAAGTAAGTTCCAGGCCATTTTAAAATAAAAATTGTTTTCTAAGTTGTTATAAAAAAAATTAAAAGATTTGAAACTACCAGTTTATTTGATGAGGTTTGTATAATCTTGATTGAAAAATCAAATAAGGAAATATAAGACAAGAAATTATATTTATATATATTTATCATACATATAAAAAGAATATTTTGTTGGCATAAGAACCAGTGAATAAGCAAAAAAAAAAAAAAAAAAGAATTCTCAGGCACAGATTAGTTAAAATTTAGTGCTCAAAATCATGATATAGGTGGCAGCATTAATTTACTGGGCCAATCAAATTATTTACTAGATATTATGATAAAAAGTGGTTGAGTATGTAGAGAGAAATAAAACATGCTTCTTCTCAAAAAGGATGCAAGAACTAAATGTGAAAGGGAAAAGGTATTACAAATGTAGGAGAGCGCTCTATAACCAAAATTTCAAGCAGAACTTCCTAAATCAGTTTTTAAAAGTACAGTCCATAGGTAATATAGATTAATAGACAGATGATAGATACATAGATGACAGATAGATAAACAGAGAGACAGACTGCCCTGCACTTCATTGTTGTTGAACTTTGCATTTTGATGCTTCATATTCATGGCCTAAATTGGATCCTTTGGCTCTTTCAGGCTTGTTCTGAGCTCAGTCTCAGACTATTTTGCTGCCATGTTTACAAGTGATGTTTGTGAAGCCAAGCAAGAGGAGATCAAGATGGAAGGCATAGACCCCAATGCCCTCTGGGATCTTGTTCAATTTGCATATACAGGTACAGTAAAAGATTTATAGCTCACACTGATGTCTTGTAAATTTTAGAATTCGAGTGCAGGATTTAAAGCTTAAAGGAAAATACAGATTGTATCTTTCATTTTTTCTATTTGGAGGACTAACAGAGAAAAGTGAGAGTACTTTTACTTTTGTCACTGAAATTATAAATGTGTATATGTATACATATACCGTATTCCTTCCACTTATATAAGCCAGAATTTAAACTGGCTTATAAAAGTGCATAGTAGATAGATGGGTGTGGAAGAGGAGCAGAAAGGTTATTAATTATTGAATGAGAATTTGTTTATGTCCATATTTAGAGCATTAGAGAGGGAAATTAATAAAAATGTCCTTTCATTTTGGAAAAGAGGAGTTCAAATAACTCTTTTTTGGTGCTATTTTAATGCTAATACCTCCACAGAACATTTAACTACTTACAGTGAATTTTTTTTGTATGCTTTTCCATTACCACTTGGTCCCTTTACACCCCACTCCCCACTGCAATCTCTACATGTTATCCATGTCCACGAGTCCATTTTCCTTTTTAATGTGAACTTTATAAACTCAGTTGAAATGGACATGAAAATACTTAGAACTGTGAAAATGACTAGATTTTAAAGCAATCTGTTTCGGATCCTCCTCTATATTAATATCTCCTAGTGGGCTTTGCACTTTATTATATTTGGTGAATTCAAATAATTTTGCTGTTATCCAACATTTTTTTATTGTTGCTTAATGTGCCAGTATTAGCTTTATCTCTGGAAAATAAACTAATGAATAAACTATGCCTTTGCCCTTCAGAAGCTTGTGATACAAGTGGAGAAAAGAGATGAGAAAATAAATTAGATATAATGTGAAATGTTAAGAGGGAGTTAGAAGACATAAAACACACTTTTCAGAGCATTATCAGGGTTCACATTCATTTAAAGTATTTTAGTCCCTTTCCAAGACTCATGAGATAAAAGGAGACATGATAATAAAGTCTTGTAATAATAGTGAAAGAAGGTAGTATGAATGAATATTTTTATAAGTCTGAACTCTTCTTGATCATTAAATGGAAAAAAAGGTAGACTAGGGCCTGATTATCAAAGCATCAGCACCCTAGTTCAAGGAGCTGCATTTTTCAGTGTTTCTGCTCACAGGGAAACAAGTGATGGTGTCTGGAGATCAGCCTCTAAAAGCAAAAGACATTGGAACTAATGGGAATCTATCTCCTTTGAGAGTTTGTTTGGCTTTTCACAGAGGGGAGTTTGCTCATACCAATATAACAGCTTCTATGAAAAGCTTCTAGGAAAAGAGAAATGCACATGGTTTAGATGCTGAAATCAAGGCAGCAATGTTGTAGAAAGACAGACATTTTTCAGCCTCACTAATTTCAAAATCATATTGTGTCAAGGCAAATATCGCCCTAAGTTAAGCAGTAAGCAGGACTTTACTGAAGGCTGTTGGTTGCAGTTGAGGAGAGAGACCAGAACTCAGTGTTTACTTTTCATGGTGAGTGAAATAAGTCAGGCAGAAAAAGTTGTGAACCATATGATATCACTCATATGTGGGAAATAAAAATGAAAACCATATATGCACAAACAAGAAAAACAAACAAACAAGAGCTCATAAACACCAGTAACAGTACAGTAGTTATCAGAAGGAAGGGGGTGGGGGTAGTAAAGGGTAAAGAGGGTCAAACACGTGGTGACAGAAGAATATTCGACTTTGGGTGGTAAACATAAAATGCTATATACAGATGATGTAGCATAGAATTGTTCAATTGAAACCTATATAAGTGCGTTAACCAATGTCACCCCAATCAATTTAATTTAAAAATAAAAAGTCATAGTTCTGCTGAAACAAAGGGTACAGGGGAGGATTTTTAAGTGCTCAGGGAGGAGAGAGCACGGGACCTCTGTGTTTGCTGATTGGCTCTACCTAAAGGAAAAGTAACCTTTCTCCTTTTGTGAGAGAATGTTGCTTCACAACTTGAAACAAGGTGCCCACTCAAATCATGCTCCTAGCCTCTCGCAAAACTGACAGACAGGGTGCTCTCTCCCAGGGTGTTGGCATTTCAAAGGGATGGCTTCCAGGTCCTTGAGAAAAACACTTCTGGATTGTAAAACTGGCAATTGCCTGTTAAAAGGATCCACATCTCAAAAGAAGAGAGAAAGAATGAGCAATTACAAGTTTTGTAAAGTAAATCCTCCAAGAAAAAAAAAAAAAGGGACCAAAGCCCTAGAGGCAAGAAGAAGCTGTCTAAATTTTAGTGAAGTTGATGGGCCATCAAGACCATCTTGCCTCGATTTGCATACAGCCTGAAACAGCAGTAACAGATCAAGGCCTCACAGACAGGAGAGAGCAAACACAACCACATTATTGTTTCTTGGAAAGAAACAAATCCTGAATCTTACCTTAGGAATCCTTCTAGCAACAGAAAGGCATAAATTCGACACTTAGAGCCTCCATAGCCTGGCAGCCTGGCATTTTCTCCTGTGAAAAACTAGGTCAAAAGACACTCATCATCGAGCAGCACAAGTTGGAGGGTGTTTCAAACTCCCTGCTGAATGTAATGACCCAGATTTGGCTCTGCGTTTTAAAGGGCAGACAGAATACAAAACTGCCTTTCAGTTGTCTCTGCCACTTTAGCCTTTGCTCTGATATTTCTGTCTTCCTGGTGATTGCTAAATTGCCAATTGTGAGTTTATAGAAACGCACTAGGTGAGGAAATAACTTGCAAGCTAATATTGGGGGATTTGTAGGCATAACACACAATGTTTACCTATCCTTTGCAACGTGCAATATAACTAATTACAAAAATAGAAGAGAGCAGGTGAGCAAGAGAATAGAAAGTGAAGAATAGGTAAATGTGTCTACTTAGCTAGCTTGTTAGCTGATCTCTAAGACATTTAGTAGAAGACTGAAAATAAATGCATCACAGAAAAAGGTAAAACTGAATGAGCAGTCAGATACTAAAGGGTCTACCATTTGGGAATATTTTCTTAAATTTTGAGGTTTGAGAGGCTTTTGAAAAACTAAGGGGTATCAACTATGTCAAGAATTCATAGTTAACTATTAGCTGTAAATATCATTTGTTCAATAGAGATGAATAAAAGTGCTTCAAAACTATCTCGAAGGAAAAATTCCTGTGAGATCTGCAAAGTCTGTAAGGCTTGGAAAATCATATGTAACCACTTTATTTCATTAACTTAGAGAGTAATAAAAACAAAAAAATGGGAGAAAGCAGGTTAGAATGAATTTTTGACTGACGTAAGCTTCAATATTTATAGAGTTTAAGAATTTTTGATTTAAAAAGAAAGGAATAATCTTTTAAAGAATTTAATTTAGGAAAACTTTACACATGGTAAGATATGGAAGATATCATTCATAATTATTCCACTTTTCTCCTACCCCAGCAAACTAGAATGAGAGAAAAGGGAATCTGGGGCATGGTAGTTTTTTAATAAGAACTAAAACAAAATATTTGGAAATTTTGTGTCTGGCAACTGGGAAGAGTGACCTGGGTATTAAGGAGTGAGTGCAGCAGTGGTAATAAGTAAAACGGAATGGAATACTTTGTAAAGAAACAAGTTATAGAAATAAAAATGTTAACACTAGGAACATGTAGACAGAATAAAGAAAACCAACAAGGTCATTGGGTTGACGAAATTAAAGAACACATTCTCGGAAGTAGGAATGGTAAATATGCAACTATTAAAATAATGATTATCACGGTATAAAATTAGCTACTTTCCTTAAAAAAAGGCTCCATATAAGGTCAATATTTTTTAAACAGTGTAGTAGCTCAAGGATGAAAAGGAGAGGGAAATTTACACTGATGTTAGAAATAATAACCATTTTTTCCTAAATTCTTAATTAAATATTTAAGTAACTCCAACATTTCTTCTTTTAATTAACACTTCCCATTGAGATTTTTCATAGTTTTTTGTTCAGAAATCTGAGTGTGATGGGTGCCACTCATACAGAGCAAAGGCCCACCTAAGCGACAGGGTGTGTTATAAAATACAGTAAGGCCTCACTTAACGTTCTTGTTGTTCTGTGGCTATAACTGAAAGGATGGATAATGAAACCAATTCTAGCATAGGCTAATTGATGCAAACAAGAGGTAAGTTCCTAAGACATCTCATCAAATCTTTAAAAAATTATGTTATTGAAGACCTGCTATAGTGCCCTTTTACAACTATCACCTTACATTTAAAATTTGAATTCTTATTTGTAATCCAAAGAATATGTAATTATAGGTTGTATATCATTTTTTTCAAAATCAATCCATAATTCAGTTTAAAATGATGACTTATTTTTGTAGTACTTATTGCATAAAATACTACTTTATTGCAATAAAGAGGGTCACACTAGGAACAAGAACATAAAATAAAAATTAAGTTGAATGAACACAGATTAGAATGAGATAGACATTTAAACAACTTGAGAGTAAATAGAATTATTAGAGCAGGACATAGCGAAGAAAATCTCATCACTTGCGTTTTCCAAAGCAGTAAGGCCTATGTATTACTATCCATCAGGTGACATTCTCAGTTTTGTAGTTTTAAATGAACTTAACAGCTTTCTAAACATTTTCCTACATGTTACAGAGCTTCTGTTCTGTAATTTTATTTAGTTAGGAAAAAATCTGCATATTATTTGTTTTAACTGCTATGATTTGGAATAATGAAGTCCATGCTGTTCTGGAATTATTTTACAGAGCATTTCAGAAGCGTGGAATCAGAAAAGAAAAGAAAAAAATATGTCCACAGTTTCTCATCATTTTACTTTCAAATTACTTAGAACTTATAGTTGTATGGAACTTTAGAATTCCATCATGAACATCATAAATTTTACAGACAAACATTTTTTCTTGAAAAACATTTTTGAGCATTGACAAAAATCATCATGAGGTAGATCAGGATTTTGTTGGTCTTATTTGAAATAATATGATGGGCAGAACAGTATTTTTTTTGGTATGTAAGACACTTTGGAGTTTGTAAGTCAGCCCACTCAGTGAGAAAAAGTAACTTGACAAGGAATAATAGTAAGATGTTGAATCTATTACTGTAATAAAATGTCAGAACACAAATTGAATGGTGTTTTCACTACCCAATCAATGCCCTTTTGGATTGGGTTGGCCAAAAAGTCCATTTAGGTTTTTTCCGTAAAATAAAAGGCACATTTTTCATTTTTACCAATAGCTTTATTGATTTGGATATTTTGAGTATGTCAGCTATCTCCCTTATGGTATAACATTGATTGTTCTCAATTAATGTCTTGATTTGATGGCTGTCAACTTCAACTGGTCTGTGGGCCATGGAGCATCTTCCGGTGAGACATCTCCAGCACAAAACTTCGCAAACCACTTTTTTGACACATTTGATCAGTCACAGTACTTCCTCCATACACCGCGTAAATCACGTATGGGTTTGTTTGCATTTTCGTTGTGTTTCTACCTTTATTTTTTTATTCTTATTTATTCTATTACAGTTGTCCCATTTTTCCCCCTTTGCCCTCCTCCACCCAGCCTTCCCTCCCACTCCAACAGTCAATTCCCATACCATTGTCCATGTCCGTGGGTCAGTCATAGGTGTTTTTTGACTAGTCCCTGCCCCTTCTTTCCACTGTTACCTCCTACCCTCTCCCCTCTGGTAGCTATCAGTCTATTGCATGTTTCCTTGACTCCAGTTGTTTTGCTCATTAGTTTATGTTATTCAATAGATTCTTCTTATAAGTGAGATCATATAATATTTATCTTATATCAACTGTAGCAAAAGGTAGAAATTCTTTCTTTCTTTCTGCTGCATAGTATTCCATGGTGTAAATATACTACTATTTGTAGTCCATTCATCTACTGGTGGGCATTTAGGCTGTTTCCAACACTTAGCTATAGTAAATAACAGTGACATGAACATAGGGGTACATAGGTTCTTTTGAATTGGTGTTTTGTGCTTGTTAGGATATATTTCCTACCAATGGAATCACTGAGTAAAAAGGCAGTTTTATTTTTAAGTTTTTGAGGAAATTCCATACTGTTTTCCACAGTGGCTGCACCAGTCTGCATTCCCACCAACAGTGCACTAGGGTTCCCTTTTCTCCACATCCTCTACAGCAATTGTTTGTCGATTTACTAAGGAAAACCATTCTGACAAGTGTTGAAATAATGCTCATTTTATTTATGTTTAATATCTTCAATATTAAAATGGTACATGAAAATTCACCAATTTTGATTTTTTTAATGCACACTGATATGGCAGTTGTCACAATACAACCTAGCAAAATTGTTACGAATGAAAAGGTAACTAAGCTCAACTAGAGCCATCTTATGGAAAAAAACAAACAATCTTTTTCCTAACCAATATAATATGTGTTACGACAGAGTTCTTTGGAGTGGCTTATGACTACCCTGTCCTCAAAATAGTTGGAGTAGCTTAAATGACTCCCCAACTGCTGTACCGTGGATCACTGCCAACTAGGTTCATGCTGCTTCACAAACAGATGCTACTTGCCTCAGGTAGCAATGGTGCCTGACAATTCAAGCACATTAATGGCTAATAATCCTTGGCCCGTGAATGCTTTAGATGCCTCTCAAGGTTTACTACCTGCCTACCACATGCCATGCCCTATGGTGGCTCTCGAAGACAATGTGCTGATTATACGTATTCTCTGCCTTTAGGGCACCTTCCAATTGGGGGTTTAAAATAGCTATCCATTGTTTTGGGGGGGGAGTATAAACATACTTTTGATGTATACAGCCTAATATTTTCTCATTAGACAATGGTATAAAACAAATTTAGAAGGCTATACTATTGATTTTCTGTCTGTATTTATTTCCACTCTAACCTAAAATTGGTGATTACATTGTGAAAATAAAAGAGGACATTTAATATATTTGAAAGGATTCTCTGAGGTTCGGTGTACTTTAATGTTGTCTCTGTACCGATAACAATTTCCTTCTGACTCATCTCTCATGTAGTTCCTACTATCCTGACATCCTTAAAAATATACTTGTTGTGTACACAGTATATATTTTATATATACACTATTATATATATATACACACTAGAGAGTATATTTTATAAATACACTGATGTGTTAGGAAGGAGTTCAAACAAATATGGATTGCAGGGATACTAGCAAAGCGTCAGGTCCCGTAGAGAACTGACAAGGCCAAGGTTTAAATAACAGAAGCTGTCCGTAGCAGTGGTATGAAGAAAAGGGGTAGAAAACTAACCTGCCAAATAGCAAGCGACTCTTTAATCACATCGAAGCTTAAACTTCCTTGTTTTTTTTTTTTTAATAGCTGAGTGAAGTTAATTAAAGACTCAGTTCATGTTAAAGGATGTTAAGATAGCTTCTGCTTACTGCCAGATATCGGAATGAAGTAAATGTGCATGCAATAGGAGCTGAAATGTTTAAAGTTCTGCTTTAATATTAAAAGTATACATCAATATATTCAGCCTGGACTGAATATTCTAAACTCCCTTCAGAATTTTTTATTGTAATTAAAAGTAAATGACTTTTTAGTTTTTATTACTGACTTAACTCAAGTGACATGAATTATGCAAGCACATTAACAGAATATTAGTTTTAAACTTAGGGCTTTTACTAGATGTGAAAAGTCTTTTTTCTACCTAACAAATTGAATGTTTAAAGGCTGGTTTTATATATTATTACTTCCCATTAATTAAAATATTGATTTAATAATTTTCATAAGATGTTGAAATTATTTAGTAAAAATAAAAATAAATAAAGTAACCTTTTATTGGTATAAGAATGCACTTTTATTTTATAAAATAAAATATATTTCTATCATACCAATACCTCTCTACTATTGTTAACAAGAAATGCTGTGTGTCTGTGCATGCAACACTGAATGGTTAGTCAAGTCTTATTGTATTAAACAGAAATGAAAAAACCATGTTGGGCTTTAGTCAAATCTTATTGTCTTATACATAAATTAAAACACCTCAGTATAGAGATCAACATTTCTCTAATATGAAACCATTATCCCATTTTCTCAATGACATTCCAATGTCCTTTCAATCAGCTCTGAAGTTAGTCAATTTTCTGCCTTATTAATATAAGAGGCAATATTGCCTATATGTACTTTTGCTATTGTCACATTAAGGGAAAAATATGACCTTCCATTAATATAATAGAAACTGCCATCAAATCTAAATTTTTCTTACAAATTATTTTCCTTTACACAAGTCATGAACAACCTGAGGAAAGTAAACAGTGTTATTTAAGGGAAGACTTATTTCTGAGGGATCATAGCACTATTTAAAATCATCCTGAAGCTTAATAGTCACAATTTCATAACTTTGGAATTTTAAGTACAATTTGTTTTGTTATTTTTACTTAAATAAGAACATATAAAACACTACACATTTAATATTTAACATTTTCAAGAAGTTTCACACACAGCTCAGTTGTTTGGTGGCATTCAGCATTATCTAGCAGTTGAGAATACTGAAGCACCAACTTTATATGTTTTTAAATAATACATATCTTAAAATACTAAAAAATTCCCAATACTTACCATTTAAAATTTAATAGTCGATGCTATTTTCAAATAGCACATGAGACAAAACAACCTTATGCAAACAAAAACAAGCAAACAAAACAGCATTTATCCCTACACCCTTCTTGGATTTCTGTACATCACCACTTTACCTGGTTTGCTATTTTTGTTGAGTTTACTTCCTTTTCATGCTAGAGAAAGCTAATTAATGAGAACCCTCAGCACTTAATTTTAAATGTTTTGTCTTCTTCAGATAAAGGATGGTTATGGCTACCCAACAAGGAAAACCGATTTCAGCCAGAGCAGATTTCATGCTTATGATACCCTAAAGTTTGAATACCTTGATCCTTGACTCCTTTACATTGTGTCCTTGAATTTAATTCTTGGGCACATTGTAGCTACTGTTGTACTCCTCTCACATTCCTCAACCAGCCAAAATATTCTAGCTAAATGCCATTCACACAGTCTGCTATGTTTCCCACCCCATCTCATCTTCTTCTCTGGAGAAATGTTTAAGAGTAGTGAGAGGAAATGATAATGCAGAATAAAAACAATCAATGATAAAGAATTTTTAAAAGATAATAGTGGAAGTCAATCTTGTAACAATAATTGTAAAATGTCAATAATACTTAGAAATATACATCATTAATTATTTCCATGTGTTTAATGAGCATTATTGAGTAGTGGGTAAATTTGACTAATGAAAAAATTATATAATAATTATGTAATAGGATAATTACAATTGATTTTTGTTTACAAATTCATTTCATTAATTAAGTTAAAAGAAACTAGGACTTCAGATACTTACTTCATTTCAATATTTAATTTAAATGTGCAGTTTATCAAATTGCTTGAGAGTAAAATATGTAAAATAGGGAAAATAAGGTATCAATAATATGATATAACTGGATATGCTAGGTTAGTGTTTGGGGAAAGGATTTCTACATATTGGAGAATTAAACATAAAATTCCTCAATGACACTCCATAACCACTGCACTCCTAGTTTACGGCGGCTAAGAAATATCGATTATGAACATGGATTGATAGGTGTACAGATTTCAAGGAAAAGATGAATGCCTAGAGTCCAAAAATGAAAGTGGCAATCTCTAACAATGACCTATAATGATAGCAGAAAAGGAATGAAATCACCCGTTAAGTATATTTTGAGAGCCAAGGCAGTGCTCCCAAAACTTTTCTGTTAATGCCCCCTCCACCAAGTAACCCTAAAACCAAGCAATCTGGAAACTGTGAAGCCCTGGAGTGCAGACGAAGTGGATAAGATGTCCACAAGCCGCAGGTAAAATGGTAGGACTCCCAAACTGAGTTGAATAATATATCAACATTGCTGACATTTTTTCAACATCACAACAACTCTAGGTAGCGCACACAATATTTTAGCAAACTAAGTGAAGGAACTTTGTCGATGACTTCAACTCAAACTAGTTTTATAAGAACACGCTCCTCCATACTGTGTAAACTTTGTCTGCTGAGAAGTTGTATTCTCTTATACTTCCCTTTCAATTCTTTCTCTATTTTCCTGATTGAAGTAGAACATAAAGGAAGAAGAATACAAAAGGTCATTTACAAAAGTCACAAGATTATGACTTTGTCCTTCGTTTTGTTTCTAAGTATGTATGAAGGTGTATGAAGCTTTGAAATCCAAATAACAAAGACCTACAAAGGGCATTCTAATTCAAATCTACAGAAACCATGGTATGATTTGCATCATAAGTAAATGTCTTAAGATTCTGTTTGTATTCATAGAAATGACTTACCAATTTGTTTTAGTTTTTCAGTCATTAGAACAAAGAAAGAAGAAAAATCATTTGTTGTAAAATAGTAATAGATATTTTGCTTAATAACAGTTAAAATCTGAGAAAAAATATTTTTCTAAAACTTGAGTAAAATGTTTTTGAATATTTGAATATTTATAAGACACATTGATGTACTTTACACATTCTCACTAATATGGCAGAAGTAGATATAATAATACATTGCAGAAGTATTTTAATCTGATTTTAGTTTGAATGATGTTGTTCAGACATGCAGATTACTAGTAATTGAATGTGCTAAAGAACAAAATATTAATCCAGGGATCAAATTTAATTGGGTTCAGGGTACATTAATTTAAAGGAAATGGTGTTATCTATGCTGAATCTAAGAGTACATTTACCACCTAAAGGTGTTTATCCTAAAGTATTTAATTCTGTAATAGGAAAATGAATGTATATGCTGTAGTTCAGGTATACAGCTTGCCAAATTATGTCACAGAGGATACTTGGAAAACTTATATAACTATGACTTGATCATTTTATTACTTTTTTACTTTTTCCAGAAGCAAAATATCTTAGAGTATTGAGTGACAGTCTGTTTTAATCTCTATAGCTAGTACTCAGAGTGAAAATATACTTAATTAGGGTAAGAGTTATAATTTCTGATATACTGAAAATAAAGTGTGTACATTATTGTTAAAGTCAAGAAATGTAAACACTTGTGCATAAATGTGTCAAGGTTTTTACTCCGCAAACATTTTCTCGTTCCTTTCAAATGAAGACTTCGTAAAAATAGATTTAAAATAATTTTAATAAATGAGAACTGCTAACATTTTTCATCTGATCTGACACCCAGCGGACCTACCAAAGAAAGGATGAGCAGGTAGAAATGGCAAAATAATGGCCCTTGTTCTTGCACTTACTTTTTTGCTGGTGTTCTAGATATTTTCCTGACTTTTTTAGCGGTGAGCCTGTGAACTCTGAGATATATTCAGTACTCATAAAACATAAGCTGTGTTTCTCTTGTATCTGGAAGGCATGTATGACATTATTTACTGATTAATAAACTCTAAGATTAGCAAATTTCCCAGGTATAGCTTATCATTTTGCTTCTTAAAACAGCTTTGCAATAATTTTTAGAGGACATCTAGGATTTTCTTCCACATGTGAGAGAGAGAAAGGGAGAGAACGTGAAAACATGCAGGGTGCTGGTAATGTGCCGCAGATAAGAATGAGGAATAATTTGATGATAGCAAATCTCTAAACTGCAGTTAAACTCCATTTCTTTTGGTAATTGTCAAAAGGACATGAGGCCTTCTAAAAATAATAAAATGATGTAATCCAAATTACTTTAACTCTCTAGTATTGTTCTGAGACACTTTAAAAAATAATGAATTTAGTAATATAAATAATTATTGAGTAGTAAATAAATGACAAAGAATATACAAATCTTTACCACCATGCTTATAAACAACCAAGCAAAATAGAACCACAGGCATAGAAACAAGGAACTGCCAGGGACCAGATAGGAGGAGGGAGGCGGGTAAGGGAGGAAAGAAGGGGAAGTGCCCACTCATAGAACAAGTACAGATGTCCCACGGACATGGACAACAGGGTGGGGACTGACTGTGGGAGTGGGGGTAGGTGGGGCAGGGGAGAGCAATGGGGGAAATTGGGGCAACTGTAATAGAACAACAATGAAAAAAGAATTTACAAATTCGCCATGTAGAATTACAAATCACTAATATAATTAACTTGCCCTCAAGGAAATAGAGAATAACTTCCCACTCCTTAAGTGTAGCTGTTCCTCAGGACTTCCAGAGAGTGCAGCTTAGAAATCAGGAGTGAAAGATTGATTTTACAGGAAAGAAACCTGACAAATACTACTTCTACTAAGCGATCAAAATCATCATCAATGGTGATAATTCATGTTGATGGTATGTACCCTAGATAAGATGTGATGAGAACAAAAGCCCATAATTACAATGAACTATAATTAGACAAATCCCAGCTGAAGGACACATTACAAAATATTTAACAAACACTCTTCAAAACCATCAGTCATCAAAACAAGGAAAATCTGAGAAACTCTCAAAACCAAGGGGAGCCCAAAGACTGTAACAGCTAAATGCAATGTGGTATCCTGCATGGGATCCTGGAACAGAAAAAGAATATTAGGCAAAAAAAAAAAAAAAACCCTAAGGAATGTGAGTTAAGTATGAACTTTAGGTAATAAAAATATAACAATATTGTTCATTAATTTAACATATGTACCATATCAATGCAAAATATTAATAACTAGGAAAAACAGGTATGTGTTATATGAAAACTTTGTACAGTCTTTAAAATGTTCTATAAATCTAAAAGTATTCAAAGAAAAAATCTTATTTTGATTTCCCTATGAGTTACTAATATAATAATACTTTTGTTTTAATTTCAAGTGTAAATGATATTATTTCTTTATCTTTCCATTAAAGTTAGGTCATAAATAGATAAATAGATGATAGATGATGATGGTAGGTAGATGCATAGATACATAGATATATAGATACATAGATAAAATGATAGAACAAAAGAAACCATATTTAACTTCATGGGCTTTATAGGCAGTTTTTGCACCTATCTAATAAAACGCATTCTTTTTTCAGTATAACTGAATTTATAAATGAAATACGATTATGTATCAGAATTGTTAATGTGGTACCACTTGCCTACTAAAAATTGAATAGCATAGATTTACAATATTTTGTAATGTTACCTTTCCTCTCTGTTCTATTTTACATGTTTTCATTCTAGCTCAGTGTAAATTGATCTATACTATTACATAGAATATCAGAGTGTAAGTCTACCACTACACATTTTGAACACTCAGTTGCTTCAGCACTTACTTAAAGTCAGACTGTGGATAACTGCAGCACCCATGGGAGGTACCCTACTCAAAAGTCATTCCCTCTTATTCTCCCTGTTGGCTGAAGGGAGGGTTACTCTAATTTTATCATTCTAATTTATAGAAGGTTAAAATCAATCATTGGAGTTTCAGCCCATGATAATGATTGAGCTCAGCATGATATAATTTTTTTTCTCCCAAGGAAACATAGAGAAAAGGACTTTGGGGAGACTTTTTGTAAGGATTTCTTCACGGATGCAAAAGAAATATGCGTGAAGGAGTGGTTTCTCTTCTGATGCGTGTTTTGCTGTCTGAATCTGAAGTTGGCACGGGGGCCACCGGGAGGGAAACAGCAAGTCACCTGTGGAGGTGACTGTTTCCTGACCACGTGCTGAGTCTTTCAATGAGTCATTTCTGGAGACAACGTACCTCTTGATTTGTCAAGGGAGAGAATAAGTAGTTCCTTTTTATTTGAGAAATATTTCTCAGGGGTTTATGTTACCCTATTCCCAGGTTCCCTAAGTCAAATATTTCACCTACGCATAAGGTGTTTTTAAGCCAGATTTTGTATGGCACCTAAAGCCATTTGAGAACATTATGTCTTGGAAGTTAACTTTGAATCAAAGTAAAGCATTTCTTTATTTTCCATTAACAGCATTCATGTCTCTTTTGGGGGGTTCTCTTTTCTGTCAAATACCTGGCTTATGTCTGCCGTTTTCCATCTAAGTCTGTCAGAGAAATGGCCAGGTTATAGCTATATGGAAATATATCTTGCATGAGGTAGCTCAAATTGTGTTCATTCAAGCTCAACACTGGCTAATATTCGATTTGTGCCTTCTGGCTTTTCCAAATGCATCCTTTCATTGGATATATTCCAAGCTGAAAAAAAATATTTGAAACTCTTTGAAACAAATAATTCTTACTTCTTTAAAATTTACACTAAGTTACCAATAAGTAATTTTAAAAATTAGTCTACAGGTAAACTATAAAAAGTTCAAAGTTTTTCTTTTTTTTTTTTACAGTAAAAGATGAAGAGATGCTCTGTGAAAATATTATCTAAATTATTATAAAGTACAGGAAGACTCAGTATTTAAATTTAGACTGAATAATTATTTGTTTCTCCAAACAAATATCTTACATATTCTATAACTTATCACACTGACATAATATCTCTGAAGCACTTTTCGGCTGTTAACCTGAGAACATAAAGATACAAATGAACACACACACATTTTATATATTAGGTTTACACATCCAAGATTAGTTTTAAAATATAGTGGTCATGATAGCAGCATATGTGTAGTTGCCATGACTGCAATATGTTCTTATTAACTTTAAGAAAAAAATTAACCCATAACTTACATTTTCTTAAAGTATGTCCTATCTTTATGATGTAATAAATAATGTTTTTATTAAAGCCACAGATAATATTTATAAGTGTTAGTCAAGTCAAATTATCTTTGTTAATGTTTGAGCACTCTCTATAAAACACTTACTGTTTAAGCAATGGATGCACAATGAACTGTACATATATATGCAACTTGATATTTTGACACATCTGTGCATCCATGAAACTATCGCCACAATCAGGATGATGAACATGTCCATTCCCCAGATATTCTCCATGCCCATTTCTGATCCACCACATTGCTTCTCCTCGCCTCTGCTCCACACTCAGGCATTTCAGCATAATTCTTTCACACTCAGCAGAAGTCATTATGATGATGGGTGTATCAATTCTTCTCTCTTTGTTATTGAATATATATGCTATAATTGGTTCGTCCATTCATTTATTGATAAACATTAAGGCTGCTTTCAGCATTTGGTCAGTACAAAATAAATCTGGCTATAAACATTCATGTACAAGGCTTTATGTAAATATATTCTTTTATTTCTCTTGGGTGAATATTTAGGAGTGGAATGTCTAAATCATTTGAGTGGTAAAATTGAAAAACTGTTTTCCAAAATAATTGTACCATTTCACATTTTTACCATTAGTTCTAATGTGTGGTGATATGTGTGCTTTTAACTTGCCTTCTCTAACTTAGCACTACTGATGTTGAACATTTTCCATCCATATATTTTGCTTTGTAAAATGTCTATTTAAATCACCTGTCCATTTTTATTGTTTTATTATTGAGAGGTTTTTATTTGTGTGTATTTTGGACAAAGTACTCCATCAGATATATGATTTTTTCAGACATTTACCCTTTTTTGGCTATCTTTTTTGTTCCTTTAATATTGTAATTTGAATTTTTTTAATGAAGCTTAAATTATTTTTTTCTTGAGAATCACATGTTCCATGTTGTATTTAAAAATAGTTGATCAATGTAAGGACACAAAGATTTTCTGAAATATGTCCTTATGGAAGAATTATAATTTTCGGTTCACATTTAGGATGATGGTCCATTTGGAGTAAAATTTATATATTGTGTGGGGTATGAATTAAAACAAAGTTTTGTACATGGATATCTGACTGTACCAGCAGAATTTGTTCAAAGATTATTTTTCAACTGAATTCCCTTCACGCCTTTGCAAACACTCGTTATTTATATAAATGATTATATTTCAGGACTCCATTTTTTTCATTGCTGTATTTCTGTAGGTTAAGACTAATACCAATCAATTTTAAGTACTATGATTTTGTAATAAGTCTTAAATCTGGCAATGTTATTACTCACACTTTGTTCTTTCAAAACAGTTTGGTTATCCTAGGTTCATTTCATTTACATATGAATTTTAGAATTGGTTTTGCAATTTCTACAATTAAATCTGCTGGGATTTTAAATACAATTATAATAAATCTATAGCTTAATTTGGGGTGAATTGAAATTTTAACAATGTTGCATCCTCCATCCCGTGAGCCCAACCCACTGGTTAAAGTGCTCTCCTGGGGATCTCAAGACCTATTCCTCCAGGCTCAGCGACTCACTGGGATAGCTCGCAGGATTCAAACTATAGCCACATGAATGTCTATGTTTTTTGTTTTGTTTTGTTTTGCTTTGCTTTGCTTTTGTTTTAAAGGCAAAATGATGAGGCAGAGCACAATCAGAAAGGGAAGTAATGCACAGGGAAAATTCCAAGGGAAAACTGATGCAAACTTCCTTGAATCTCTTTCCACTGAAGTCATACAAGACACAATTTCCTCTGCAATTAGTGTGACAAAGCATGTGAATTGTTTCCAACCAGGAAAATGTCTTAGAGACTGAGTGCCCAGGATTTCTTTTTTTGTGGAGAATTGATAACACAAGCAGCCTCTACCTAGCATATAGCAGAATTACAGATTCCCAGAAGGAAAGCAGGTGTTCAGCACTAACCATACTGCTTGTACAGTTAGGTACAGTAAGCCATTCATATTAATTAATGGTAAGAACCCTCTTGAAATCTCAGAGAAGAGTCAAGAGCCAATCTTGCAAGCAGGACTGCCTATTCAAGGATAGCAGTTCAGGCCTACTGTGTTAATTCCATTCTGTCCAAGTGCTATTAAGAACAATTAGGTAATTAAATTAAAGAAAGTCACTTTCCCAGTGTCCTAAAATCAGAGTTAAATGCAATCTATAAAGGCTGTACCATCTACATTTATAGCTTTCATCTGATGTTCACAAGATCTATTCTAAGAAGCATGCAAACATCTTCTTGATAACCTTACCAACAATATTAGGTGAAATTTCTTTGAAGATGTTAAATCATGATAATATTTAAATACGTGTGTTGTTGGTGCACATATAATCAATTATAAGTAACATATTTTAGTGTATTTATATTATGCTCTCTGTTATTTTTTGTTTTTTATGAATATAGGTATGCCTTTCACAAATCATCTAAAACTGACACAAAATATAGATTTCTGTAACTGGTAGAATTGTTGATATATACATATATGAATACTGGTACTGATAAAAATTAGTTTTAAAATCATTTGACCTGGTATTAATCCTTTAACTTTAGATAATGATTTTATTGGACATTGTTATGAACGATAATGTTATTGATAATGTGAAATATAAACACCTCAAAGAATTTCACTGCCATTTATATTATTGCAGAAGCAAATGTCTCCTCTGCTGAATTTACCAATGACACTCTATTCCCTACTAGTTGATAATATCTGAATGATAGAGTCCTTGCACATTTATTAAATTTTTGGAAGTTTAACTATTTCTAACTGATACTATCAACAGTGTCCCTCTTTTATACCAAACTAAACCTAAGTAGCTAATTTTATTAGAGATGAATGTATAATGAAAAGTAGTTTAATTTTGCTCCCGTTTGCTTTTCCTTCCCACTTACTGTTTTCACTTTACCTGTTTTTTTTTCTTCATCAAATCCCTTGCTACCCTTGGAAGCACATTTCAGGTTCCTTTGCTCTCTTATTTGGTCAGTGAAACTCACAAATAAAACATAATATTCTTCATCTAGTAAACACGTTAAATTACAGGGGAATTGTCATGTTTGAAAGCAAAGTTATCCCTGACCCACAAATTACTTATTAGTTATAAAGAAAAATGTTCCTTCAAAATGAAGCACTCTATCATGTGTTATCTCAAACAGGATACCAAACTTAACACCACCAATAGTGGGACATGCTGACCCTCTGAGCTTCCCTCCAAGAGGCCCTGAGAAATGGAATCCCGTCACGTCACCTCCTTGCTGTCCCTCCAAAAATGTTTCAACTAAATCTAATCATGAGAAAATAATAGAACAAATTCAAATTGAAGAATTCTATAAAACACATACAAGCAAACAAACAAAAAAAAAAAACTAGTCTGGACTCTTCCCTAATATAAATGTTATGAATGACAACATCTTCTTGATTAAAGGACATTATAGGGACATAACAAGTAAATGTAATGTGTGAATTTGATTAGATCCGGAATTCAAATATAAAATCCACAAAGCATATTATCTGGATTTTGGGGGGAATTTGCATTACAACACTCATAATATATCAGTCATGAGTGTGATAACTATGTTGCAGCTCTGTAGGAGAAGGCCTCGTTCTTAGAGATACCTGCTGAAGTATTTAGGGGTGAAATATGATGCTTGAAAATAACTACCAAACTAGTCAACAACTATAGCATAAATACACACACAAATGACTCAGCAACTGTAGCATAAATACACATGTACATTATTCAGTAACTATAAACACACACAAATGTGGCAAAAGGTTAATACTTGGCAAAACAAGGTAAAAGTTATTAGGGGTGTTTATTGCACTATTCTTGCAGTTTACTGCAGGATAAAATAAAGGAATTCAAAATAGAAAGTTTGACGTGGAAAAAATAAAGGCATTCAATGTATAAGGTCTTTCTTAAATATTTTGTCCTTGGAAGTAGACAACCTCCCTAACATACCATAGAAATGTTCATGTTGAACAAGGGTGAAATCTAAGAAAAAATTATAGTAGCATCATAAAATTTAAAGATAAATTTCATGCCCTGGATGGTGTGGCTCAGTGGATTGAGCATCGCCCTGCTAACCAAAGGGTCGCCGGTTCAGTTCCCAGTCTGGACACATGTCTGGGTTGCAGGCCAAGTCCCCAGTAACGGGTGCATGAGAGGTGACTGCATCCTCTCTTTCTCTGTCCCTTCCCCTCTGCCTAAAAATAAATAAATAAAATCTTTTTTTAAAAGAAGCTTTAAAAAATAAAATAAAATAAAAATTCCAAGAGTACACTTCAAATTTTTAATTAGATGGCAGTATATTAATAATGAAGATATTCATAATTATTTTATTTCCTTATAGATTTACAGTTGAGTTTCAGTTTTAGTATAGCATGTCTTCCAAGTTCACAAATGAAATAAAATATCCCTTTTTATGTAAGGCCTAATCACTATCTTAAATGTTCGAAGCCGCAATGTGGATCTTCTGAGGCAAAAACTAAAAAGGAATGAAAGTGGTGGTGGGAAAATGGACACAACTATACTTGAATATAATAAAAACTTACAAGAAGAAATAAAAATAAAATTAAAAGAAAAAAATGACTAAAACTAGTTTGGATCATTCAAACCTCAAATTTAGAAGACCCAAAAAAGCTGAATGAAGCACAATTTTTTTCAGAAAAGCACCTAAAATTCTCAAAATTTTCTATTAAACTGAGATCATAGATACTTAGTTTGTTTTAATTATAGTTAAAACTACATGTGAAAATGTTATATAAGGACAGGACAGTATAAATAAATCAGAAATAAAAAATTTTTTTAAAACTTTCAGGCTTTAAATATAAATTGATGTTTATGAATTAATTTAAAATTTTGTGAAATGAATAACTCTCATGTGTAGAACATTTATAATTAAAAATTATTTAAATCTTTGTTGAGTAGGATTAAACAGTATATTTCTATACCAAAGAAATATATCTGAATTTAAATAGTATATTACTTTACCAAATAAATATTCCTATATTTAAATAGTATATTGTTACACCAAATAAATATTCCTGAATTTAAAGGTTTATAATATGAAAATATTATAAACTTTTTAGTAAAAGTAATTACCATGGAGAGAACTTCTAGAATTAAAAATAAAAGTAAAGTTTAAAATGTCATGTTTAAACAAAATATGAATATCCTAGAGACAGAAATAGTGAGTGGAAGATATTAAAAAATTGCAGACACTGAGGAACAAATGATATGACCCAATAGATACATATTAGAAATAGTCTTTAAAAGGAAATTGAGGAAGCAAAGGTGGAAGAGAAGAACCATTTCAATAAATAATGAGCTATAACTTTATATTCAGTAAGGTGATAATTTCTAAATAATATAAATAAAATAATTTTATTCTGAATAGAACTCATGTCAATTATCATCACTCTGTATTAACCATTAACAACCAAAAAGGTAATTCTCTGCAATTATTAATCAATTAAGCAAACCAATCAGTTTGTACCCACCTGTGAACAAAGGCATGTCAGGCATCCAGACGGCTCCACTGATGTTCTTCCATCTGCAGGAACCCATGTGAACCTGCCGGGTCTGAAGGGTCACCCGGCACAGAGCAAACTGGTGGCTGCTGGAATGGGAGAGGGCTAAAAATGTGAAGGGGAAGAAAATGTACAAACTTCCATATATAAAATAAGTCACTGGGGTTCAATTTACAGCATAAGGAATATTATAATGTCTTCCTATGGCGATACATGGTTACTGCACTTATCCCAGCTATCCATTCATTAGGAACACAAATACCAAACAACTGCGTTGTACACCTGAAACTAATATTGTATTTTAAGTTAACTTCAATTGAAAAAGCAAGTTGCTTAAAAGAATTACTTGTCTTTATGGAGTTATATTTATCTTGATTATCAATCTAGGTTCAAATTACCTCTAGCAGATTGAATAGTACAATAGTACATGTTATTTCATATTGCAAAGAGAATTTCATAATCTTCTTCACTTAATGTTTAGGTTGTTTGGAATTAAAAGAAGATACCATTGAAAACCTCCTTGCTGCTGCATGTCTGCTCCAGCTTCCCCAGGTAGTAGAAGTGTGCTGCCACTTCCTCATGAAGCTTCTGCATCCATCCAACTGTTTAGGAATCCGAGCATTCGCAGATGCTCAAGGGTGCATTGAATTAATGAAGGTGGCTCACAGCTACACAATGGTAAGGAAACTTCATAGTTTGAATGATAGACACATAGCTGTGTTATCAGAGGTTAAAATAATTACTGTTATTGCACTGAACAACATTTTAAAACTTATTATAAATTTTGTATGCTTGGCACGTTTTTATTATGGGACAATGTAAGTCATTATATAATGAATATTATTATCACTTAATTTATCTTTTATAGGCCATATAGATACAGATATTGACTACTTGGGATTTTAAAAGTTGTTTAAAAGAAATGAGTGGATCAAAAAACTGTGGTACATTTACAATGAAATTAAATGGACATTAAATGTATATTAAATGGAATTCTATGCAGCAGAGGGAAAGAAGGAGCTTCTATCCTTTACAACAGCATGGATGGAACTGGAGAGCATTATGCTAAATGAAATAAGCCAGACGGTGAGGGGAAAAAAAAAAAAAACATATGATCTCACCTTTAACTGGAACATAATCAACAAAAGAAAAAAGCAAACAAAATGTAATTAGTCATTGAAATTAGAACAATCTAACAATAGCCAGTGGGGAGGGGAGACAGTGGGGAGAAGGGTTTTCAGGAACTACTATAAAGGACACAAGGGCAAAACCAAGGGGGAGGGTGGAAGCAAGGGAGGGAGGTGGATTTGGAGGGGTGAGGGGAAGGAAGGAGAGAAAATACACACAACTGTAATTGAGCAACAATAAAATAATTTAAATTTTAAAAAAAGAATTTTTCCAAATTGCCTCTGGCATATCTATCTTTATACCTCCACTTCCACAGCTACACTTTTTTCCTTTTTTTTTGTATTGAAGAGTTAGCAGTCTGTGCCATAAATATTTTTCTTTTCCTCTCCCTTTTTATCTTGAGAGGACACAGTGTATGTACATATGTAAATACATGCATTTATATATAAATACATATATAGGTATTTTAATACCTTTATAGAGAGACTAAAAATCCTTTGAATTGTACACTTTAAATATGTGAACTTTAAGGAGTGAATTTTTTTGCAGTATCTTTATTCTAGAAAAAATCATCCTTTATAACAATTTTTCACCCATAATCTTTCATACACTAGAAATATTGGCTTCAAAAACACAATACTGTCCCTAGCATGTAGCAAACACTATATAAAATGCTGGCCATTTTTGTTATTTTTACTATTATTTTTTATTATGTTATTGATTATGCTATTACAGTTGTCCCATTTCTGCCCCATCATTCCCCTCCACCCTGCACACCCCCTCCCACCCACATTCCCCCCTTTAGTTCATGTCCATGTGTCATAAGTTCTTTAGCTTCTACCTTTCCCATACTATTCTTGCCCTCCCCCTGTCTATTTTCTACCCACCATCTATGCTACTTATTCTCTGTACCTTCCCCCCTCTCTCCTCCTCCCACTCCCCTGATGCTAACCCTCCATGTGATCTCCATTTCTGTGTTTCTGCTCCTGTTCTAGGTGTTTGCTTAGTTTGCTTTTGTTTTAGGTCTGGTTGTTAATACCTGTGAATTTGCTTTTTACTGTCATATTTTTTATCTTCTTTTTCTTAAGTAAGTCTCTTTAACATTCCATATAATAAGGGCATGGTGATGATGAACTCCTTGAACTTGACCTTATCTTAGAAGTGCTTTATCTTCCCTTCCATTCTAAATGACAGCTTCGCTGCTGGATAGAGCAATCTTGGATGCAGGTCCTTGCCTTTCCAGTCTTCAAATACTTCTTTCCAGCCCCTTCTTGCCTGTAAGGTCTCTTTTGAGAAATCCAGTGACAGTCTAATGAGAACTCCTTTGTAGGTGACTGTGCCCTTATCCCTTGATGCTTCTAGGATTCTCTCCTTCATTTTAATCTTGGCTAATGTAATGATGATGTGCCTTGGTGTCTTCTTCCTTGGGTCCAACTTCTTTGGTACTCTATGAGCTTCCTGGACTTCCTGGAAGTCTATTTCCTTTCCCAGATTGTGGAAGTGCTCTTGCATTATTTGTTCAAATAGGTTTTCCACTTGTTGCTCTTCCTCTTCCCCTTTTGGTACCCCTATAATTTGGATGTTGGGACATCCAAAAGATGTCCCGGAGGTTCCTAAGCCTCTCTTCATTTTTTTGAATTCTTGTTTCTTCATTCTTTTCTGATTGGATGTTTGTTTCTTCTTCTGGTCCACTCCATTGATTTGAGTCCCAGTTTTCCTCCCATCACTATTGGTTCCCTGTGAGTTTTTCTTCATTTCACTTATTGTAGCCTCCATTTGTTCATCTAATTTGTGACCAAAGTCAACCAATCTGTGAACTTCCTAATCACCAGTGCTTTGAGCTGTGCATCTGATAGATTGGCTACCTCTTTGTCACTTAGATATATTAGCTTTGGGGTCCCTATCTGTTCTTCTCTTCTCCCGTTTGAGCCATCCTTATTGTTTTTGTTGTTTTGTTTGTTTGGGTTTTTTTGGTCTGGTCACAGCTGTTACATATGAGAGGCCAAACCTTAGGCGTTCACTAGGGAGGGGCAGCCCAGTCGCTGGGTTGTGATGCTGGATATGGGGGCAGGGAACAATGGCACTTGTTCCACTGTCTTGTGGACTCCAGTCCCCTCCACCGCTTCCTCCAAGCAAACGGGGCCCCTCTGGCGCTGATATCCCTGTGGGCTTGTGCATGTTCTAGGACCATGTGGGTCTCTCCAAAGAACTCTCTCACGAGGCTGGGATTCCCTCCCGGCACCCCAACTCTCACAAGTGTTCTCAATCGGTGCTTTTTAGGTTTTATTCCAGCGCTGGGGCCCTGCGCTGTGCAGTCTGTCTCACTGCCCATTTTCACCTGGCTTATATGCGTGTGAATATGTGACCATGGTCAGCCACTTTGTGCGTCTCACTTGGTCTGCTCATTGCCTCCCTGCACCCTGTAACTGCCACCTGTGCACCGGGACCACCAGCTACTGCTTCTTCCCACCGAGACCCTTCTCTGCTGGCCGCCAACTTCACCCCTCTTACTGGTCCAGGTGAATCATTGTCAGACTTCTGTACAATTCAATCCTCTATCTGTTCTGGTTGGGTTTTTTTTTTTTTGGGGGGGGAGGGGTTCTATATTTTTGTTGTCCTTAATTTTGGTTGTGAGAGGAGAATAGTGTGTGCACCTACGCCTCCATCTTGGCCAGAAGTCTATTGTTACTATTATTAACATTATTAATGATTTGATTAATATTATAAAGTATATAACTTTCCCTTTCCAACTCAAGGGAAGAATTTCTGTAAGATAGCTTATTAAGCTTTATAGTTGTTGTTTATTAAAAAGCACTTGTTTTAAGATTAAACACCTTTTCAAGCCACTAATGACAGTCATTTAAAAGTCTTCCAATTGTTTTTCTTAGAATTTGAATGTTATTTTAATTATCTTCTTTAATCATTTAAGCAGATTTGTAAATTAAATGAAAATATAGAAATATAAAGAAGGACATGCATGCTTTGTAGTTCTACTGTCAAATTCTACTTTCAAAATATTTCATAACAGGGCAGAGTACTACTACTGAAATTATATAAACCATAAGAAATCAGTGAACATACTTCAACTAAAATATCAAAGTTGAATGGCAGTCATTTAATTATGCACATTTCATTACAATTAGTTGCTGCTGGCTTAGCTAAGCCAAAGAACAATATGCCTCCATATCCACAGGGATAATGGTCCCTTCTGGTCTAGTTTGAAATTGTTAATTTAGTAATAAAAAATGTTTTTCTTGCAGCTGCTTAGACTGTTTTGCATTTTGTCACACAATAATAATAATATTTTTTCTTTAAGCACTTTAAAATGTTTACTTTATAATAAAATGTATTTAAAACAGAAGCAAAGAAGAATTCTAGCTAAGGTGCTTGACATTCTAAACAATGTAATTTTAACTTATTTTCTAAACAATACATGAATTATGTATTATGTCATGTCTGTTGAAATTTAAATGACTTCAAATTCTTTTAGAAGCATACAACTCCAGTATTCTCTAGATGTTCATGGATTACTATTTTAGTGAAGAAAATTTATTGATCAGTTGTCCTTGTTTCTGATCCTTGTTTAACCATGTGTATGTTCTCATCAAATCTATCCAATCTGTGATTTGAAAGTGAACCTATTATGCTAGGATTATTTTTTTTCTTGTGAACTGCTTTAACAGCAAATCATCCCAGTTTTCCTATTGCCTACAGGATTGAATTAATTTCTTTATTTTTTTCTAATTATGTGTTATTTGTTTATTTCACAAGTACATTTATTTTTGTTCTAATTTTCTTGCTAAGATTTTTAGATATGAACTTGACCTTCAAAGTCTAGACCTTAATTTCTTATCTCTATGTGTTTGCTATTTATATTATTTGCTAGCTTTCCTTTGGAAATCTCATGCATTTATTTCTTTTAGCTGTTCATGTTTGTATAGATGATTCCAAAACCTATCCAGGGAAGGCTACCCAGCTAGGCAGTGATTCATACATGAACTCCTGAAAAATTTTTATTGTAAGTTCAATATTACACAGAAGTGTGAAACTAATTCTAAATCATTTAAATTTTAGCTGTATAGATATAGAGGCAGCAAAAATAATGGAAGGAAGTAGCCTCCTGTACTTTATTAGTCATATTTCATTATGAGGTCTATGTTCAATTTTGTACATCACATTTTAAAAACCATTAGAGAATAACCAGCAGAGACAGGTGAGAATAACAAGAACAGTAAATGTTTTATCATCATTTCATGTGAAGAGAAGTTGGACAAAACTATGGGTGCCTGTGGGGCATGAAAATAGCTGTCTTCATATATTTGACAGAATGTACTTGGATCCAAAAGAGTAGCATTTCAGCATTACATTTTTTTTTATTTTAGTAGTGTAATCTGTTCAAAATTAATATATAAAACAATACTATTAGAGTTGATCTGCTGTGTGTGAAGATGGATGAAAAGTCCAGAGTCCACTTTAGTTTTCTGATCTTTCTTTCTCTTCTGGGTTGTCTGTCTCCACTGATCATTAGTGCCATTTCCCTCCACTTTCGGCTTTGCCTTTGTAGGAGACTCCTTGAACTGCATGTCCCCAAAATCCTCTCTCCTTACAGTTTTGGGTTAGAATATTTTAGTAAAATCAGTCACACCAGAAATAAAACATGGGAGAGAACAGGAAGCTATTATTCACACTCAGCGTCTGGCAGACATGTGGACAGGTGGAAGGTTGAAATAATTTCTAAGGCAGCACTTGAAAGTGATTTCCTTCACCAGTGTGGGCTGAGAAAGTTGATGGGAGTCTTCTAGAGGTTCCTAAGAAATGCAGCACCTCTGGGCAGTGCTTTTGAGAATTCATGTTAAACTGAAGGTTGAGGTTATTAGTAGAAAGATCCTTAACCTTCACTTCCACAGCTCTGTGCAACACCTGCTAGGTCTTCAATTTTCTATCCACAGCTTCCTTATGTAGATCATGGAGCAGCTTGTCTTCCTAATCCAACAACGTCTTCAACACATAACCCAAATTAGCCATTTTAAAAATATTTTGATAAGCATGGTTTTCCACACCTAGCTTCTAAACTGCTACTTGGATGTATTTCTTCAAAAAATAGAATTTTAACCCTCTTCAATGTGTAAATTTCCTTCACTTGTACTTTACTTGTGATATTTATTTTGTCTGGAATCTCTGGTACCTAATTCTAAATGACCCTTCCACTTTCAAATCAAATTCACCTATGAATAAAAAATACCTTATATCTTTTCATGGCATCTTTTTTCTCATTTGAATTTTTAGTATTCATCTTCTGATGGGTATGTAATATCATGACAAATTAACTCCCTTATATTGTACAATTAGTTATCTTTTTTTTATGTCTTTATGACTGGTCCTCATAATTATATTGCAAACTCTTCCATGACAGAAAAAAGCTTTCCACTGTAATTTGTTTTGGTCCAACAAAGTACTTAGTACCTTGTAATATATAAATAAATCCCCACAGTTCCTTGGATACTCTTTCAGGATGCTGATTCTTAGCAGTCCTGTATTCCATCAACAAGATTACACATGGTTTTCTTCTAACTTTCTTGCCAATATTGTTTTCTATCATTATTTTCCTTGTTCACACAATTTCAGCCACACTAACCTACTTACTGTTTTTAACTACACAAAGCATGCTATTGTTACAGAACACAGGACTAAAAGTGCATACAATATACTGTTACTAAAAGGACCCCCTAGTAGGTTAGCTTGTTTGCCCCCAGAGGAAAGACGTCTCTCAATGCCAGAGATTTGTGAAAAGGAAAGGAAATGTTTATTTAAAGCTATACAGACTTAAAGTAGTAACCTAATGCCTTCAATTAAAATATCAAAGTCCTTTATGATACCCATAGGTGCACACAATGCTTCCTTCTCCCTCTGCCCTAAACCGACGTACCCTATCTCAGGAAAAGAAATGTTTCAGGTGACAGCACCATCAGCTGTGTTTCTGTTCAGGATCTCCAGCTAATCCAGAGCCATGTGGCACCTTCTTATGGCCTACTGGCAAGAGTTCTTTCATCTTTCTTCCAGGCAAAATCTCTCCTGCTTCCTAGACCAGGTGGCCAAAGGAAGCACCCCAAAGCTGCATGTTCCTCCTCCACCAAAGCTGTGGGGGGTCCCCACTCTGGCAAAGCCGTATGGTTCTCCTCCCAGTGGCTGCCGTGTCTGGGTTTAAATCCCCACACCAATCTTCCTCTGTACCCCCATTTCCAGCTCCTCCTACAATCAGTTACACCTGCCAGCATTCCTGTATTATTCTAAGTTTATTGAGCTGCCATCATGAGTCTGGGCAGGTGTGGCACCATGTTCTGGAGCCAATCTTGTCCAAGCTCCCATGCAAGTGCAATAACCCGGGGACCTGCTTTCCAGTTACATTTTGGGTGGAAGTCTCTTCCATCCCCCTATCTCAGAGCATGGCCATAGTTATTTAACGTATCTATGTAACCAGTTAAAGGTTATAGATATGTTAAATGACCATGCCAGAGGTTAACTGCAAAGCTGTTGCTGTACAAAACAGCTTTGTATGTTCCTGCTCCATATGTCCCATCCCCCAATTCACACCTGTGCGGGGAAGGGTGAGGACATCCTTTATATCTTTCTAATATTTCCTGGACACCCTGAGTTCTGGACCCCATTCCAAATCCCTATTTAGCCCCCCCACTATTAGTTGCATCCTATATCACTATCACCTGATGATTTTTGTTTTTTCTTACATGGGTCAGAAATACTCTTCTACCAAACACTTATATTCTTTCTTCTCTGCCTTATTCATATCTCTGCTCAAATGCCACTTCCACAGAAATCTCTTCTCTGAATTTTATATAGGGACACTGCCTTCAGAACTCTCTATTCCCCTACACAGCTTTATACTCTTTATAGTGATTGTTAATTTGTGGCTTTGTTATACATACATAGAGTTATTGCTACTGCTGTCCACCTTCATCATTAATCGGGTAGATAGGCTCCTTGGTTACACTTTTTAAACTTCTTCAGAGAGATTATAGTAACTCTTAGCCTCTGCCATTGTGTTTGATGGCAACACTTACCATTGCCGGTAGTGCACGGTTCAGTGTATAGTGTGTATCAGGTGTGGGTCTGGGTGACAAACATACTGATTCAGTTTAATCCTTTCAAAACTGTTGCATATTTCATGTCATTTTCATTTAAAAACGATAAAATAATGCTTAGGGGTGTTAAATAATTTACTCAAGAACAACAGAAGACAGCATGGTGGAATGGGGGATTTAAGCTTACTATTGTCTCATTGCAAATGTTATACATTATCTAATATGCTAATAAATGTAGAGTGATTATTAATTAAATTAATAGAGTGATTTTTACCCATAATAACATCAGGTTTCTCATATCTGGAACACTTGAAAATACAGATTACTTAACAGAAATGGATATTATAAACCTAAAACATAGATGATACCAATGAAATAAACAAAATGTTTGTTCCTTAGGGTTTTTGTTGTTCTTTCTCTGCTTATGTTATTCTCACTTCCTGGCTGGTGCTACCAGCATGGCATGAAACATTTCACAGTGTTTATGCTGGAGGCAGAAGCCATGGCCGCAGGACTAATTAGAGGCGACTACGTTCAATCAGTGGTCTTAACAGGTCAAAGTCACAGAACCAAAGCATAAAAGCTTCAGGAGTCATTGCAAGAGTAGCTGCCCTTTCAAAATCTGGTACTCTTAAAAAAATCCGGCACAGATGCTGTTCATTTGTCCTTCAGAGCCATTAGAGCAATAATAGAGAAAAAGGACAAACTTTATGTGGTTTCTGGTCATGATTTTGAAATAACTGGCATTTCTTATGGCTTCTAGCTAGCTGCATGCTTTTTTTCATTATCAACAATCCTTCATATAACCCATAAATTAAAGTTCACTTTGGCAGAATAAATATAACTTTATATATTTTTTTCTTTCTAAGTCATCAAAATGAAGTTCAGGTTATAAATATTTTCCCTCAGGACTATTATATGATACATTAGTGTTAAAAGTTGTTTTGAATGTTGTTTTCTTTTTTGTATAATCCTAACTTTGTGTTACTCCTTTTCATATATATATATATATATATATATATATATATATGAGTAATGAGCAATGAATTTAAGTTCATATATAAATATCAAGTTGCAATTTGTCAAATTTTGACTTGAAGGATTGCTGGATAAGTCAGTAAGAAATGAAGTCAGGATGGGTATAATGAGTGGCTTGAAGAACAGCTGCCATTGATACTTAATGTCCACAAGCAATAAGAAGCATGTGGAAGCTTGGCTAGAGAGAAGCTTCCTTTTATTCCTGCTTTTTTTCCTTTGCTTGTTCTATCCCTGAATCAGACTCCCGTCTCTTTAAAGGCAGTGTTTGTGTTCTCACATTCATTGATAAAATGTCATTCTACTGGCTAAAGCACTGTTGATTTGAGTAAAGCATATTTAAAAATTTACTTTTAATTCTGTTTAGTGTCATACACAAAAGATATTCAGATTACACAGAATAAATTGATAGAGATGTATAACAAATAGTAATACTATTAGCATAGGTAGTAAGCTAGTTATTAATAAGAAAGAAAGCAAAGGGAATCAGATATTAAATTTAATATACTAGGAAGCTGAATCAGATATTAGGACAGCATTCCATTAAGCTACTAGGAAGCTATAGGATTTACAGACTGATTTGCACATTCCAGGGGCCTGCTACAGACGAGATTTTACCCTGGAAACAGACAGGAAATCTCCCCATGGGTGCTGCTGGCTGAGTACTGAATTATTGGAGAGAGGAGGAGGGGAAAACTCTTCTGCTAGCACATGCACAATAGAAATCAGATGACAGAACTTTTTGATATGGGCAATAGAAATCAAGGTGGTGCAGTGAGAGGTGTTTCTACTTTTGGACATGCATGGTTAAGAGCCAAAATGGTGACAAAAAGTAGCAGAGTGTGGCATGAGAAAAACTGGTAAGGTAATCAGATTGCATAGAGGGCATGGAAACCCAGTAAGTCCCAGAAAAGAATTGGTCTGGAGGACGGCTGGACTGAAGCCAGAGAAGAATCAATAAATTGGGCTGGATGGCTTGAATGGCACCCTGATCATCACCGAGAACCAAGAAAGTATATGGAGGATTAACAGAAGCCTCAGGGCAGTTGCTACTGAGCCTGACTGCCCTCTACTCCCCAAGGGTGTTTTATCCCTTTGAACCCCAATAAAATCTTACCACCGCATTTAAACTTTTCCACGCCTGTGTCAATTGAAATCCCTTTCTCTCCACACCACAGAAGAACTTTATTTCACAGGTAACAATATTATAATAAATAATTATTGACTCATGTAATTGTGGTTTAACTGTATATAACTTTTAATAGTTAGGGTTTTATAAATTATCCACAATTAAATATACATTTATAATAGTTTCAAAGACTAATTAAGCATAATCACAGAGTATCCAATAAAAATTATAAATCTTTTAAGTATTCATTTTAGACCCAGTCCATTTCTTCTATTCAGATGCTCTTCGATTATGTTTCTATTTTAGCTCTTTATATCCAAACTTAAGATCATTCCACTTTAAGAAATGTGACCTGCTTTTTCATTGATGAAGAAGATAATAACAATAATATTCATCTACTTGAAAAGTTTCATTCATTTTAAAGATTTTTCACTTGTATATTTTAATTTTAATTTTATTAATGCTGTTGATCTATTTCTAAAACACAAAGGTATAACACAAAGTTATATAAAATCACAATGCATACACAAAATCTACTATTAAAATGTATCAGTTTTTTTAGTTGTCTAGTAGATTTAAATTTTTGCAGGGTTGCTCTATGTCTTGAGTTAATGTTATGGCAACACCATAATAAAGTTTCAAGAAGAAACACTAATGTTAAAAACTATCCTATAAACACACATCTAAAGGATTTTCATTGTAACTTGTAAGTCGTCCCTAAGTGTTTAATGATTCAAATCACTTAATCAATAAAATGTGCTTCTGTGATAAGCAACACACCTACATTGTGAAAACAGTTCTGAAAGGGCTTTCAGAAGGAAAAGCCAGAAACTTTTGTTTCCTTTTCAGTCTGTAAAACCCAGTTCAAAAACAAAAAAAAAAACCCCTCAGTAATTTGCTTTTGTTCAAATGAGAAAAAATCTAATTTTTATGTTACATGAAAGTCTCACTTTATTACAGTCATATGCACATACTGAATAAATATTGTAACATATTTATATTTTCGGATGATGTAATGAATGACATTATAGGACTAATTTCTTGTTATGCTTTCCTTTTAGATTTTTCTTTTAATGTAATTTCTCTGTTAGAGATATACTTGTGTTTAAGAATCTTTAACAGTAATTTTTTAAAAGAGGCATAAAAAGAAAATGGATCAGTTATAGTTCACAAGAAACATGACAAACCATTCTTTGCCTGAAGGGAAACCCAGTCTGCTTTTTGTACACAAGGCAGAGTAGAGATGGGTAGACCATTACCTTAAAAGAATGCTTTCAGAAATTTAATGTGCAAACAGACAAATTCAAGAAAAAAAAACTTTTAGAAGAGAATGCGATGTTCCCCCAGGCCTCAAGTTACTCTAAATATATTAACATTATGTACAGTGAGAGCGACATTACGTGTCCCATGAAGAAACATCTGCATCGGACTTGTTCATTGTTATATTCCTAGTTCTTGGTATAGCACCTTTCTCATTTTAGAGACACAATAAATGTTTAAAATAATAAGTATGCATATATTAATAATTTGAAATATATTAAAATTTATCAATTTAAATGAAATGTTATAAATATTAATACTGTCAAGTGACATGTTATCCCTGTTCCACAATGATTAAAAATACTCATATTATGGCTAATTTTACTTTTCATCCTCTTTATTTAAATATATGTATAAATAAATACATATATAAAAGATTCACAAATGACTTTTAGAGTTCTTTAACTTTATCACCTATTTAAAAACTATTCAACAGGTAACACATTCCATTTATTATGTGTGCATATATTTAAGTTTTCAGTGGATCTATTTTATATTCAAGATTTGATATTTTTGGTACTTCATAATGATATTTTTAGTAGTTCAAATGAAAATTGTTCTTATTTAAATTTAGATTTCATTGAAAGTCACCAATCTATCAAGGAGTAATTATAAAATTGGTTGGCACACCATAAAGGACACATACTAACAGAATAACTAACACTAGACTAAATGTGTTCCATTATCATAAAGGATTGGAAATTACATAAAGGAACACATTATAAATGGTTAAATAGTGCTGGATAATAGTAAACAGAAATCACCAAAAATTTGAAGAATGGGATTCAGCTCCTGACCTTTCTAAATAAATTCAACAAATAGTATACTTTGTCATGGGACTTATTCTAGTGAACACTCAGAACTCTGTTGTCATTTTTTATGTAAGACAATGTTTATTTCAGAAAGACACAAAGGTATGTTAGTTAAGTTAGAGTTATATAATTCACAAGTAGTAAATAGTCTTTCTTGAAAATGAGGAAGATTAAATACTTTTTAAACAAACTGAATTCTTTTATCAACATGAAATCTAAGTAAATTTATTTAAGATTGAATAAATTTCAAGCCAGATACTCTACGCTTCTAATCATTTGTTGAACATAATTTGCATTTTAATTGGATTTAAAGTTAAAAGAACATGAAGAGATTTCCAAATATATGGATAAAGATAGAATTCAGTTTCTGGTCCAGTTCTATTTGAAAGAAAAATAAGCTGATTATCAATTTACAGAGTAGTGTTTCTATTTTTACATCTGGTATATGGATGATTAATAATAATGAACTAATGAGGAGACAAGAAGACATGAAATGTAGAAGGAAATACATACTTTTCAAATAAATATATTGCAATTCATGTAGAATATTGATTAAGCTAAAAATAGGGCTTATTATATCTAGTCACTGATTAAGACAAAGACGTATACATTTGCATATACATATACAAAATGTATACAAAGAAGTATACCTTTACATAGTGCTATGTATCTGCATTGACTGCATATATTAATCAGAAGAAAGGCTGTATTGTTAAATGGTAAAGTCTGTATAACCATAGTTTACATATTTTTAAAAATATACACTTTCCATATTTACATATATGCTGCTATTATAATTATTGTTATATTAACTTTCACAGTTTAAATTTTTATAAAATTAGACACATTATTAGAAAACAAATAAAGGAAATACAGAGTGGGGCAAAATTGCTGTATCTGAAATAGTGTTTTTTGCATATTGTTTATTAATTATTATATTTTTTCCACATGAACAACCCTAAACCTAGTTTTGCCACAGCATATATAGACAATTAGGATATTGTATTAATTAATTAAGCTTCCTATGTCATATGTGCTGAGAGATATCATTTGAGGATGCAATGATGTACTTCTTTCATCTTCAAAAAACTAATGTGGCAAGTTTCATTTTCTTAATTATTCAGAAAGTTTATGTGGAAGGATGTCATTAAATATTGAAAACTTGAAAATCACAACTATTCTCAAAGACACTAATGCTTGGTTTGCAGGTGGCCAGCATTGTGGTGTACATATAAATAGTCTGCTACAACAGGTAAAAAGCTTTTAGTTATTTGCTTTAGTTGTCACATTGAAATATCGTTGGCATGGGACAGAATATTTTACCAGAGTATTTAGAATAAAAAATGGACACTTTGATCAACTCATTTGAAATTCATCACTGTAAATTGACACTCTCTTTTTTTCCTTTTCAAACAATAGAATACTGTGTGAATTATTACTTTATTTTATTTCAAGAACTCAGAAGTATGAGTGATATATTCCAGCTTAGTACCAATAAAACTTGATAATAACCATACCTTCAGCTAAACAACACCAAGATATATAAACTTCTCATAGTAAATGTATTCTGTGGCAGCCTTGGCAATAGAAATGAGAATCTGTGAAGCTTCAGGCTCCAGAGCAAAATTTTAGAAATTTCCTGATAGATCAACAGATGAAAAATGCATTCAATTACAAGAATTATCATGGGTAAGTAGGATAGCACAGGCCAATCATTAACTCATCATTTAATGGTATTCTCCAATATCAAGCAGTATTGTAGAAAATAGATTTATCTAAATGGCCAACAACAGAAACTTATGTAGTAATCTAGATTTCCCTTTATCTTTTTTAAAGTCAATATAATTTATATATAAATTAGATTTTTTAAAAGTACATAATTTCCTCAAAATATTTGTTTTCATTACTTATTGTTGTTTTAACCCAAAACCATGACTAATGATGAGGACACCAGCCAGCAGTGTCCACGTCATTATGGATGAATTAAAACGTACACACAGACTACTGGTCTGGTGGAGGAAATAGCACAACAGCATGGCTTTTCTCTCAAGAGGAGCAAAAGGAGCCTCCGCCATGATAGGCCTTTATCTAATATCTCTCCTCACATTCCAAGATGGTTCTCCTTCACTACCCCCAGGTTACCACAAAGGAGCCAATGCCCCTTGTTACATCACAGAAGAAGGATATTAGCAAATGAATAGGCAGCCAGTTACACTGGGCCTGCAAGGTACTTGCAGGGTGAGGGGGTTTTAGCAAATAGCAAGGTTCAAAACATCCTAGGTATATTGCGAATCTAACTACCCGCGAAAGAACCTATCTGCAGGTATGGGTCCTGTGCATCTCCGAGTGGGAGCTGGGCCCACACCACACAGAAGGGTCTGCCACAGACTAATAATAAGATTTTGTACAAACAGGCTACTCAAATATCATGTTCCTTGAGGTTTATATTTAAAACTATGACAGTGTGGAACAAATGCCACTGAGATTTAAGGAAAAAACTAGTCAAATTCTTGGCATAGATATCACAGAATTAACTCCAACTACATAGATAAACTAAACTGGTTCTTTAAAACATGGTCTGAAAATCTAGACCATACTCTTACTTATTTATTAATTTTGTCTAGAATATGTTCCCACCAGTGTTGCTTTAATTTTGACTAGCAGTCTCAGCTTTTAACTAGTTTATTTTAAAAGTTCCAATGATCTCTTGATCACTGAAGGAACTTAGGATTTTGACACCTCTTGAGCAGAAAAACAAGGTAAAGTATAAGGGGAAAAATGCACTGAAAATCATAAGTCTGACTTTTTAACTATGTTTAATAAAACCATGTGTGTTTGAGCAATGGGCTTAAGATCTCTCTCCTTAACTGTAAAATGATGAAGTTTGTTTAAGACCATACGGGTCCCTTTCAGTCTATGATTTTACAAATACCTTGTTAAGTCTAAAAGTTCATGAAATATAAATGCGTATTTAGATAATGTGAATAAGTGCCATTTTATAATTAATAAAAACAATGTCATCATAAGTGGAACATTATCTAATAAAAGTTGGAAACCAACAAATGATTGTAGAAGAATAAATAAACTTTTTCCTGCTTCTTTATGTTTTATGTTTTATAAAAGCATTTATTGAGATGGAATTCACTCACCATACAATTCATCAATTTAAACTGTATAATTCAATGTTTTTAGTATATTCACAGAATTTTACTTTCATCATCATAATGTTTTAGAACATTTGCATCACTTCAAAAGAAACTTTGCGCTGAGTTTCAGTCACTCCTCATTCCACCCACCAAAGTCACCAGTCTTAGGCATTCAATAATCCACTTTTTGTTTATATAAATTTTCCCATTATGGACATCTCACAGAAATGAAATCATACACTATGTGGTCTTTGGAGTCTGGCTTCCTTCACTTGGTGTGATCTTTACAAGTCTCATTCATGTTCTAGAATGTGCCGGTACTTCCTTTTATGGCCATATAACACTGCATTGTATGCATATACCCCATTTTATTTATACATTCATCAGTTTATGGACAGTTGAGTTGTTTATACTTTGAGACCATTAGGTATAATACCGTTTTGAACATTTTTATAGAATTTTCTGTGGATGTAATAGTTTCATTTCTATTGGATATGAAGTCAGGAACAATGTTACATGGTAATTCTATGTTAAAGATTCTGAGGCATTGCCAGACTGTTTCTCAGAGTAGATGCACAATTTCACATAAGGGTTCAATTTCTCTATATCATTGCCAGGCATTTTTTATTAACTTTCTTAATGATCATAGCCATGCTAGTGGGTATGAAGTGATATCTTGCCATTTTGATTTGCATTTCCCTAATGCCTCTTAAAACTGAGCATCTTTCCATGTACTTATTGGACATCTATATATCTTATTTGGAGATAAATCTATTTGGCTCTTTTGTCTATTTTTTAAAACTGGGTTATTTGGCTTTTTGTGATTGAGTTGTAAAAGTTCTTTATGTAGTCTTAAAAAGTCTCATCACTTTTTATTTTCTTGATGGTATTCTTTGAGGACAAAGATTTTTAATTTTGATGATATCCAATATATGTTTACCATTGCTGTTTGTGCTTTGGTATCATAACTAAGAAATCATTGACAAAAACAAGGTCTTAAAGATTTCCATATGTGTTATCCTATATGAGTTTTATGTATTTAGCCCTTGCATCTTGTTCTATTATTTTTAAGTTAATTTTTATGTAGAATGAGATAAGGGGTCTAATTTTATTCTTTTGTGTGTGTGTATTCAGGTGTCTTACAAATTGAGTATCATCTTGTCAATGCACAAATAAGCAAGTGGGAATTTTGACAAGGATTGCATTGAATCTATAGATCACTTTAGGGAGTGTTGCCATCTTAACAGTATTAGTATTAAGTTTTCTGATCCATAAGCATGAGATGTCTTATTTTTTAAGTCTTCTTTAACTTCTTTCAAGTGTGGTTAGCTTTCAGGATATAGGTTTTATGTTTTGTTAGAATAATTTCTAATTGTTTATTCTTGTTTGATGCTACTGTACATGGAATTGTGATCTTAATCATATTTTTCTATTGACTACTGCAATGAATGAGACTTCTATTAAATCTTATTTCTTTTGCCTGATGATTTTTATGACAGAAATGTCTCCTCCATAATTTTAATAAAAAATACTAAGTCTTATCTCAATAATTTTGTCTTCAGGAAGAACTTTCCTGAAGTTCTAAGACAAAATATATTTTTATTTGTAAATGCTCAGTGGCTTTTTCATAGTACCAAAATGAGAATAATTTTACTCTATATTAAACTATTAGTCTAATTGAAATTAGTTTTTCTCTATTGGTTAATAAAAAGTTACATTTAATACATGTCTTTTCATATCATATGATGAACAAATTCATAATAAGCTATATATCCATCCTTTAATTTATCCTCAAATGCAGCTTTGGCTAGTCAAGCATGGGAAATGAATTTGGAGTTCAGTCACACCATGGAAAACACGTTGTCTAAAATGGTGTAAGGAAGCTCTCCAATTCAATCCAAACATTTGCTATTATTAAGGTTAATAGTTGCTTTAATAAAAAAAGAACACAAATGTTCACTGAGATATTATTTACAACTTATGGAATATTTTATAGGTTAAAAAAGAGAACAAACTTGTTTTATGGATATTGACTTGAAAGTAAGCTTGCCATTTTTAGTGAATAAATATATACTATATTTGACTGTTTTTATTGTCAGCCTGATTACTTTTTTATGATTAGCTCCTAACCCTGGCCATCAACTCTAGTGTGTTTTAAATTTGTTTACATATTTCTTTTCATGTAAATCTTTGGAAAGACTAGAGCACTCAAATTCACTTCATTGTAAAAACAACATAAAATGGGGAGGAGGCCCTGAGACCTGAGGTGGCCCTGGGACCAGGACCAGGGCAGCCCTGCGACCACGGGAGGCTCTGAGACCCGGGGTGGCCCTGCAACCAGGGGAGGCCCTGTGACCCAGGGCAGTCCTGTGACTGGAGACTGCTGAGCAACCGGAGGTAGCCATGGGACTGGGACTGGAGGAGGCTCTGCAACTGGTGGCCCTGTGACTGGATGAGGGGGCTTTGTGGAAGACCCAGAGCTCACACCTGTGATCCTAGGTGAGACAAAAAAAAAAAAAAAAAAAAAAA